>JAOWBR010178828.1:0-10846 GCA_028571145.1 Dionaea muscipula
ATTTGTTGTTCTCATAGAACTATGAAATGCTATATCAGAATACAAGAAAGGAGAAATTACGCACCATTAACTTTCCATGGATTGATGTATCTTATCTTCAAAGTCGCACAAAACTTGCCCCGCTTATGATGGGATCAAGTATTCTGCTTCTCATATACACTCAGCATGAAACTATAAAACCATAATAACCTTTTAGTTCCATAAAAATTAATAACTTTCCCATCTTCCCAATACGTAGACATATAATCAAATGGAGTCTCCTATATATGAGATATTCCACAGTCCCTCTCATTCTAAGAACAACTTCAACAAACAAAGGTTTCAGCAGCATCCTAACTTTACTGCCTACAAGCAGAGTAAGGATTGGTATACAGGAAGTGATCTAAAACATCACCATCACGTGAGAGTCGAAACAAACAAGAACCAGTTTATGTCGCAGCATTCCCTCGAATGGAGCTGCCAAAGGCCAGAGCTTAGAACGTCAGACTCCAGACGTTGGATGGCTGCAAGGTCGAGTTTAGCAACTACAGGTTGAATATAATGCTAATGGTGGGAGAGGAACTGGGCAGAGAACAAACTTTGAGGACAGAAATTTGACTTACAGCTTCTAGGTCAGTTTTGAACAGAAGACATTGTACTTCCCTCCAATGATCAAAGAGACAACAAAGATGTATGGCTGGCCACTTCATTCCTGAAGGTCAAAATCATCCCAGAAATTCTTCAAGGAAGCATTAATCAAGAATCTGGAAAGGTAAGATTCACGGCTCTATAGTAAACTACCTCTATTTTGATGTGAAACCAAACCTTGCCTCGTCCAACTAAAAGGATTTATCGGCATACAAGGCGTTCTATTTCTATTAGTGAACAATACCATTTGGAAAGAAAATCAGCTTTGACATAGCAGCACTCTGCACTCAAAAACATGACCATACACCATTGAACCCAAATTACGGAAGCTAATTGATGTAATGTATAAGTTTCTGGTCTATAGATTGATGCTATATTCAAAGGCAAGTTCTGGTTTTCAATAGGGAATGGCTATAAGCCTCCC
This sequence comes from Dionaea muscipula, assembly GCA_028571145.1. Lineage (NCBI taxonomy): Eukaryota > Viridiplantae > Streptophyta > Magnoliopsida > Caryophyllales > Droseraceae > Dionaea > Dionaea muscipula. The sequence goes on from JAOWBR010178828.1 coordinate 1,052, forward strand.
CCTCTCATCGTGGAGACTGCAAGACATCGGAAAAGTCACATGGAATGCATGGAAGTGCAAGAGGGCAGAGACTGGGTGAAGACAGAAGCTGCAGGTGGTAGGTGTATCGCAGGATTCACAGCTAGGTCCCATCAAAGACAGCTATATGAACTCCCTTCTCTGTCTTCCTGCTGAATGTCTGGCAGAAATGAACGTGCAACTATACTTTTACTGAACAGATGGGAAGTAAACGAGACATAAAGAGAAGCTCGCAACATAATCCTCCACGGTGAGAGATTCTGCATTTTGTCTGAAGGTCAAGCTTTCAATTTCATTATCTTATCTCGATGCTAGCAATTAACAGAATATAAGAGAGAAACATTTACAGCTAAGAAGCAATAAGATGGAGAAGAAAAGAAGCAGTTGCAACAAGGAGATGCTTTCAATTTTATCCTGGTAATTTAAAATGGTGGAACGAATTGCATCAATGCAATGGAAGTGCATGAATTGAAACTCACCTGTAAAAGATCAGGGGTCTTGTCTTCAGCAGACATGATGACTTAGAATTCTACATAGCACAGCCTAGAGAAAAATTCAGAAGCAACCATCTTTGACAGGAAAACCTGATACTTCCTCCCTTGGGAGATTATATTGTTGCTAAGCATATATTCATAGTAGTGGTGTTCTTCTTTAGCTATAAAAATTGATGAATAACTACATAAAACTCTCTTAACAGTTTATAAGGACTGAAAATGCAGATTATGATGACGATCATAAGTGAAACAAAAGCATCAGAAGGGGGACAGGATGGACAAGAAGGCCACTCCACTCTATTCCATCCAGCATTGGATGGGCAGGAAAAATGCATATGTTTGAAGGAAATGTCATATTATCTAAAAAGCTCTTACTCTTCCTAGCTTTGACAGGTGAGGGGAATGACCAAGGACCCACACTGCATTACTAGCCACAAACTGCACCTTTGTTCATGACTCCCAAAAGGAAAAGACAAACAAAGTAGATAAAAATTGTCATTTCGCAAGAAAGAGAGCTTCAGGAATCCATGAAGGCATATATTAATTACCAAAATTGTTCAAACGGTACAAACTGAGATCTCATAATGTCATCTTTTTTTTTATGAACAACTTTACAAATTCCATAGCTCTTCCCTGCAAGCAAAAGGTACCTGTTCTAGGTATCTGTTGTAGTATGCAGGTGCATAAAAATCAGCGGCCAGTCAAAGACATTCCTACTATTAACATAGAGTTATCTTGTTTGATCATTTATTAAGGGTAGAATAATATTTTCTTTCAGTTATCTTTATTAGCTTATATATAATCTACTTGTGTTTAGGTTTTGATATACTTTTTTATCAATAATAAACCCGAGTTTCTCTCCTCTTTTCTTTTGGTTTTCTTTTGTTTCCCTCCTCTTTTTGGTGGTTGTACTTGGGATTTGGTTCCTCTACCCTGGAAAGAGAGTGTTGTTGGTTGTCGTTGGGTGTACAAGAACATGACTAAGTTTGATGGATCTATTGAGCGCTACAAAGCTAAGTTGATAGCAAAAGGGTATTCTCAGAAGTATGACATGGATTATGAGAAGACTTTCACTGATGTTATGAAAATGACCACTATTCGTATTCTTATTGTTGTAGATTCGGTTCGACAGTGAAATATCTCTCAACTTGATGTTAAAAATGATGTCTAGAATGAAGCCACCTCTTGGTATTTCACATGGCTCTAGGAAAATATGCAAGCTCAAGAAGGCGCTATATGATCTCTAATAAGCACCTCGTGCTTAGTTTAAAAAATTTTCTGTTGTGATTTCTTCTTTTAGATTTACTTCCGGTAGTCATTATTCTGTTGTCTTTGTTAAGTGGACTTCTACAGGTTGTATCATTCTTTATTTATATGTTGATGACATGATTATTACTGATGATGATGATGATGATGTTGATGGTATTTATGCTTTAAAGACAGAGTTAGTTAAATAATTTGAAATAAAAAACTTTGGGGCTGTTTGGTTTGTCTATTTTTTATTTTAAGTTTTTAGTTTTTAGTTTTTAGTTTTCAGTAAAAACAGAAAACAGAAAACGTGTTTGCTTTATAATTTATAATTTGTAATTTATAATTTATAATTTATAATTTGTCGAGCCTTTAGTTTTTCAATATTTTTGGTATTTTGAGAATTTTTGTCGAAAACACAAAAAACAGCTTTTTGTCGTTTTCTGTATTTTAAAGATTTTAAACTAAAAACTGTTTTCTATTTTTAGAAAACAGAAAATTTAAACCAAACGTGTTTTCTGTTTTCTGCAAAACAGAAAACACAGAAAACAGAAAACAGGCCAAAGCAAACGCAACCTTATATTTTCTATGATATTTCTTGGGTATTGAGGTAGCCTAATCATCAAGGGGTTAAATTCTTTCTCAATCGAAATATATTACATATATTTTTGAGAGAGCTAGATTTATCGATAATAAGACTGTTAATACTCTCATTGAGGTTAACACAAATAATTCTTCTTCTAATGGAACATGTTTGATAGATCCTACTTTAAACTATACTATTGTTGAAAGCTTGATATATCTCACTATTACTCGTCTGGATATTGCATATGTTGTTCATATTGTTCATATTGTTAGTCAGTTTGTTGTTTCTCCCACTACAGTTCATTTGGCAACTGCTTTTCGTATTTTAAGATATCTTCATGGAACAGTCTTTGAGAGTCTTCTGTTTCCTCCACCTCCTCTTTGGAGCTGTGTGCAAACTCTAATGCTGATCACAACAGTGATCTCATCAATCACAAGTTTGTTACTGGATGAAGCAGAATATCATGCTATTGCAAGAGATTGTTTAGTTACATTTGTTACTTCTAGATATGAGAGTTTTTCTTTCTCATCTCACTTCTATGTTTTATGACAACAAGAGTGTTGATAAGATTGCTTACAGCTCGATTTTTCATGAACGAATCAATATTACTTTGCCTTTTGTCTTTTCCTTGTTGCAAATTGCAGATTTTTTACCAAATCGCATTCTATTTCCCGTTTTCGTTCTCTACTTAGCAAAATTGTTATGTTTATAGCCGTCGCATCGTGAGTTTGAAAGAAAATGTTAAGATAGATAGGGTTATCTTAAGATAAATTGATCTTGTTTTATCATTTATCAAGGATAAACTAATATTTTCTTTCAGTTCTCTTCATTTAGCCTATATATAGTCTACTTGTGTTTATGTTTCGATATACTTTTTTTTATCAATAATAAAACCTAGTTTTCTCTCCTCTTTCATGTCTTGAAGTTTTTTCACACCTACATACATGGAGACAGGCAAATTATTGGAAGCTGTTGGTCTACTATTCCAAAATGACTAAGATGGAAATTCAATCTCCACTTATCATTTGCCTATTTACACAAGCAGAAGTGCAGATAAGCACAGAGTGTCAAAAGTTTTTCGAGAAGAAAAGAAAGTATAGATAAGCTTGTAGGATAAGAGTTCCACACCTTACACATGTAAAATAATTAGCCGCAATGTCTTAGAGCTTAATGAACCGATTAGCAACAACTCTAATCTCATTCAGTTTAAGCTTCACTCAAATGCTAGCCTTTGAGTCCCAACCAATGAAGCATATTGACCCTTTTGAGCCAATAATTCAGAGTGTGTGCCAAGCTCTGTAATTCGGCCATCTGAACAAAGAGCAATTTGATGAGCATTCTGAACTGTGCTTAATCTATGGGCTATTACCAGTGTGGTTCTTCCCTTCATGAGCCGATCTAGAGCATCCTGGACCAAGCGTTCACTGACAGCGTCCAAGGCACTTGTTGCCTGCATTAGAGAGGGTATTCTTAATAGCCATAAACTCTTTGTACTGATGATGTAGGTGTCGAGTGATGTTTGTGTTTGGTTTATCCCATATTAGATGCGAAATGAAACTAATTGTTACCTCATAACTCATCAACTTAGGGGTTTTGGGTAGAGATATGTTTGGGCCCTCTCCTTGGTTCTCCCTTACAGTAAGCTACATCCAGGTGATTTCACAGTCCTTTCCAATATTTACTTCTAATATTCTCCATAAACAACTTCAAATTAGTGGTAGTGGCCCATTGCTCCATTAATTATAATGCAGCTGCCGACTAATTTTTATGTCAGTTTTCCCATAGAAGTCCAAGGGCAGCTCCTCTAGGAGATTCAAGGCCACTTAACTCTTCATTATGTTCTCAAATTCCCCTTTTCAACCCTTTACACCAACAAAATCACATTTGGGAAGTGATTACTGTAATCATCCATCCTTCTTTCACAAACCTTTCTGTATCTGGGCCAGGTGACTTTGAGGAACACATTCTGATTCTATATCATATTGTTCAGCATGAATTAACCTCAATTCATAGATGCTGATTAACCTTGGATTACAGGAAATTCTTATGTGCGTTAAAACAAGAATTCATCAGGTACCTCATCGAGGATCAAAATCGGGGCATTTTTCAGAAGGGCTCTTGCAATAGCAATTCTCTGCGTGCAAGAAACATTGTGATTTAGTTTGTCCTATCAAAAAATTGGAAATACTTGAATAAATGCATTGACGGCATACATTACATTATACCTGCCGTTGTCCCCCACTTACAAGGCCTCCTCGCTCACCAACTTGTGTGTCATAACCCTTTATAACAGAGAAAATCAGTAAGAGGAATTGCCACAAAATCTTTACTCTCCTGTTTCTAGCATTACAAACCTGAGGAAGTGATATGATGAACTCATGGGCATTTGCAGCTTTGGCTGCCTCTATTACATCCTCCTTGGATACATCAGTGTCTGGTAAGCCATACGCAATATTTTCTGCGATAGACACCGAAAAAAGAACTGGATCCTGCACAAGGTTATTGATTTCAGGAAACTCAAGTGAACTTCTCTTCAAATTCCTTTCATGATTCCCTAGAGCAAATCTGAAGCGAATCGACCAGAAATTTTCTTTTAGGATAAAGCGTCACAAATCCTGAAGTATCTAAAACATATTCACATCCAACCTAAACTCCATGAAAGATCTTATAATTTGAGATTAGATGTGGGGCAAGCAGATTCCCCAATATTCAAAGGCAAGGAGAAACATTGATCTAGGACATGCATTACTACATTCACACTTTCAATTGTGTTGAGAAAAGAAACATGTATGAGTTCCTACTGGGATGAGCTAGAAAAATTGAGTAGCACATGTACTTTACTTCCCACAATCGACCACCTTAGATTTTTGGAATTAGATATGATCTCAGTTCACTTTTCCACATTGGCACCCCCGAGATAACAAGTGGTATTAGAGCTGAAATTTTGGTAGGGCATAAGCACACACGTGGCCCAAGAGTGGCCAGGGGTATCAACACGCTAGTCAATGTTGGCGGTTGGGTGTAAACAGTGGCAGTGCAAACCGGTCCACATGCATGACGTAGCTCAGTGGCGTGTGGGCCTCACATGGGTGTGAGTGCACAGATGGGTGCTGCACAAGATTTAGAGGGGGCTGAACCATGTGGACATAACTCACACATAAGGGGATGTTGAGAAATAAAAACGCATGTGTCACTTTCACACATTGATGATCTATAAAATAGATTGAGTAGATACGCTTAGACTTCCCATAACACATCAATTTAGACTTTTAGCTATAGATAAGAGCACAAATTCAAGCATGTGTGCTACTTGTTCGCATTGGGCTTTCCCCAAGGCTCACACAGAGCCTGCCAAACAAAGTTGAATGAAAATCCATGATGACAAGCAATGCAATTTGAAGCTGCACATAAGATGCAGTTAATTGTCAAAGAATTTAGAGGTGATCATTTAGAGGCTCGGTTTGGGGTAAAAATAATATTATGTAAATTCAAGATTTTTCGGGCTGGGTCTTCAGGTGGGTTTTGCGAGCCGGTCCTTTCTAATGCTGTAAGATTACTTGGCATGGGTCCAGCCCGAAAAATGGTCCGGCCTAGGGTGGCTTGGACAGGGCTGCACCTCATAAGGAAACACCCTGCCTAAACCCGGGTTTGAGCAGGCTAGACGAGCATCCTGCCCTATGATCACCTCTATCAGATGTGTACCTGATTCACAATGGATACAACTCTTGCCCATTCACTCTTGTCAAATGTCCTAACATCCTCCCCAGCAACTGTTATACGACCACCGGTTGGCTGCAAAAATAACAATTAATTGACTAGAGACATTTGCATATCTTTACAAGGATACAAGCTGAGAAAGAAGAAGAGAAGAATAAAAGAAACTCAAACCTCGTAAAAGCGTGCCAATAACTGAACTACTGTACTCTTTCCCGCACCGCTGGGACCGACGAGGGCAGTTATTGTTCCACATCTTAGGCACAGGTTAAGACCATTAAGAATGTTGGCATCAGGTCGCAGAGGATAAGAAAAATAGACATCTGTCAAATAGATTAGATATCAACAACAGGTTCAACAACAGGAGCAGCAGGATGAATACATACAATACAACGCGGGGAATAACGCAGGGAGATTTTCAAGGAACGAATGCAAGCCAAAACAGACATCAAATAATGTGGAATATATGAGAACACAAAATAGATAGTTCATGCTAATTGTCAGTAAAGCCACCAGAAATATGAGACAAGCAAATTCAGTAAGTAGATGATCACTCGCATGCTTAATGTAGTTCAGGCAAACTGAAACTATCATGAAATGACTAACCCTCTACACATCAAAACCCTAATTTGACCCTAGAAAATATTAAAAAATTCAGACACACCATAGCTACCATCAATAAGACGCTGGATAATGGATTTAATGTATTCCAATCTGAAGTGAACTCTATGATGTCTAATGCATTTACACTTGGTCTTATGAAACTTGGGTTGCAGGTAATAGACTATTTATACGAATTACCGAATCACTGTGGCATGTAAAATCGATGAAATAATAATAAAACTCATGTGAGACCTGTAAACCCACGTGCAAGCTGATACATACCCAGATAGAACTACAAAGATATAACGAAAGAGAAAAGAAGGATCAGAGAGAGAGAGTAACATCAAATGACTTCTATAAATGCACTTGATAATGTCAATATAGGTGATCAGAAGTTCAGAAAAAATACCTTCAAGACAGATGTCCCCAGACCACGCCAGGCTGCATACACTACTTACTGATTTAAGTGTTGGCATATAACGCAGATACCGTGATTGTCGTTTACCATCCAACTCACCAAGAAAAAATAACTTAAGTTTGTCATCATAAATATCTTTTGGTTGAATTTCCCTCTCTAAGCCATAGGCAAGGGCATCATCAACTTCAACCCCAGAAAAAATAGAATTTATCCTCTCAAGTGCAGCAAATGTTCCACGAAGATCTCCAAATGTGTTCACAAGGCCTTGTACCTGTAAGGCACATTGAATGAAGCAGTTTATAAGCTTTTCTTTAGCCAGAGGAGTTTATGCGTCCTCTTCCGATTTCCCCTTCCATATACATCTGTCCCCCCACCCAAAAAAAAAAATGGCTTACAGCGAATGTTAGTGTGAAGGTGTATCCAATAAAAGACACAACCGTTCCAACCGAGAGCTCACCCTGCATACAAATTACAACATATGGAAGCTCATGAAAGATTTCGAATTAACAACAGTAACAGGGAAAAAGGAAGCCTCAAGGATAAAAAGAGAACATAAGTCACAAGCAACATGATGATTTAATGTATAAACCAAGAGATAAGCCATCAAGACAAAGTATTAAGAAACAATATAGAAGCGATCCTGAACTGTTAATGAAACAGACTTTCATAGGACTTCTTTAAGATTGTATCTGCACATGTATTTGCTTAGCCTTAAAGGTCAAGCCTAGTTCTCAATATAACGAACAATAATGACAATACAAGTCTCTGCAAGACAAAACCTCGCACATGGGCCCATATGGAAAATGGCATGGAGGGCTAAAAAGTTGGCATTCTAATGAATACTAGAGCCTTCAGCAAGTTCCGCTTATACATTAGGTACACCGTTATATCCTGCCAACAGCACAACTCGCACACCGTCAGTGTTCGGCAATTATAACTTTAGCTACAGGAACCCTACGTCATATAAAGTATTAAAGTGTGGGACAAATGGTAAGATCCAAATATTGAAGGAACAAGTTGACAGAAACTTTGCAGTTAGTGTTGGAACCCAAGATGTGATTTGCCAATTTTAAACTACGTGCATAAAAGGATTGTATAAAGTTGTCAAAGAAACATACTAGCTCAACCTCATGTTATGACATCCGGCATATGATTATCTACCTTAAAACACCCAATCCCATGAATGCTTGCTGGATTGAAGTGTGGACTGTGGACGCTTCCTTCACAAGCCATGTGCTAAAAGACTAGGACCAATGGGAATTGGGTTCGACCACTTTGTCGGGCAACCATGATACCATGTCTACGAGCCATCCCTATGACTAGCCATATGTTTCTATAAGTTAGCACGAGCACACAATACATTTCATTCTCTAGTTCCAGTAGATGCATTAACAAGAGAGATGATCATGCATCGTTAGATCAAGCTGAAAGACCAGGAATTCTTACTGCTTTGACTTTGTTCCCTCCAAGGCAATACAAGGCCATCAAAGATACATAAACTGCACTTCTAGTCAAAGATTCATTAATTGACTTGAAAATCCCCAGCTTCACGCCACTAGCTTGATAAGAAAGAACCTGCAGATCAAATCAAATCAACTAACAGAAATTTTTATATTTGCTTTTAGGTAAATAATAGCAGGGAGGAAATGACATGTAGCTCACCTGGCTCCCAAATGTTGACATCTGTCGTTTTTCACCACCAAAGGATCTTACCTGGGGCATTTGATCATAATTCAGCAAAAAAACACAGATCCTAAGGTGAAAGGGAGAATCAAGCTTCAGCAGAGTCTGGCGAAGCTGTAAACATCTTCCTGCCCCCCAAAAATGGAATACCAAAAAGAACTGGAAAAAGTACCCTAAAATCTTACAGTGCGAATAGCAGAAAATGTTTCCGTGACACAGTCAGACATGGATGCTTGTGCCAACCCGTGGGCTCTAAAAACAGGTATAGTTGATTGTTTATATACAGCTGAGAATGAATGCTAAGTCAGTGCAAGTTTGGGGGAATAAGAAGCAGCACTGAAAAACAAGCATGATCCTCCATATGGTTTACCACAGACGCAAGTGTTAAGTTCCCCACTACACAAATGAAGAAGCATGCTTGTCATGAAAAACCATCAAATGTCATACTGGTCAACTAGGGATAATTCCAAGAATAGTAGAATTTAGGCATTGCAATTAGTGGAATCAAAACAAAAAAAGAAAGGCTTTGCAAGTACAAACATGTTAAATAAATGACAGGACAAAGACGAAGATATAGAAATGGATGTAAATCAAGTGCCTGGGTCAGAGACTCAGATTATACAATATTACTCGAGATGATGAAATTATCTTACCTTATCTACACTCAAGAGTCCCTTGAGAAATCAGAGCCACTAATCTCAAATATATAGTTCTATACACGAAAAAACATGCACAGCTGGCAGGTGCACTTGAATTATTTGATGAAATTCAGAAGGATGAGTTCTTGTGACGCCTCATCCCTTCATTAGTGTTAAGCGTGATTAACTAAGCATGACTAAGTGATAAAATTTGTTGAAATAAAAGAAAGCGGAAGACTGTGTATTCTCAAATTAATTGGAAAACATACCTTTTCTTTTATAGGGGAATGAGGTACCTATCTAATATATCTTGAGTATCTATAATATATTAGAGAAAGATTTTGAATTGTGTATATAAGTATATGTATATAAGTATGTATAGAAGTATATGTA
>JAOWBR010178839.1:0-10846 GCA_028571145.1 Dionaea muscipula
CCCTGCGGATCGACCTCGACTCGCCACTATCTTCTAGTTGGTAAGCCGTGATTATAAATTTCTAATTTTAGCACACCGACGACGCGTGCTATCATACAGCCAAGGGAAGGCAAGGCGTGGTCAATCCAGGTTCGGATCCCGAGCAAGGGAGGGGGGTGCTCCGGCCAAGGCGTGGTCAGTCCAGGTTCGGATCCTGAGAAATGAGGGAGTGGAAGCCTATTTATAGGCAAGGGAGGAGAGAGAAGGTCGAGCAAGCAGTCTGGGCAAGGGTGCCGGTCAAGCAGCCCGGGCAAGGATCCCGGGCAAACAGCCCGGGCAGGGTTCCTGAGTGGTTGAGCGTCGAAAACTTCGGGAGGCCTGTTTGAGCTCATTTTAGCTCCGATTGATGAACGGTTTGCGCCCACACGCTCATGGCGAGGTGGGAAATATTCCAGGATGGGTTCGGCCGGGTTTGGTCGGGGTTGACTGGAATTGACCGGGTTTGACCATGGTTTGACCTAGGGCTCGGGCTCAGTCGAGTCAGGCCGGACGGTCCAATCTCAGACCCCTTGGTCACGTGTCTATAGGGGAAACTCCCTCTATATCATTATTGATGTTCAAAGCAAGAAGCACTCGCAATATATAAGTACATGTGATTATCTGTACACATGCGCATGCCAACTATTTAATCGAAGTGTCGCTCCACACACGGAGTGAACACGCGAACTATTCAATCAAAGCTCGCTCTGAAAATGTAGGAGTGAACACTTAAACTTTTTAATCGAAGCGTCGCTCCGCACACGGAGTGAACACGCGAATTTTTTAATCGAAGCTCGCTTCGAAAATGTATGAGTGAACACTTAAACTTTTTAACGAAGCATCGCTCCGAGCACGAAGTGAACGCCCGAACTAAACGTCAACAAACACGGAGTAAGACCTAATGGTATCCGCATTAGCATCATGGAATTGCTTACAGTCATACGTGACACATATATTTATCCTTTATGAAATATTCCAAGCGATATTAGTAGATATCACATGGATCTAGGGGGACTAATGATAACAAGATAAAAATACCCTATTTTTATATTGAGGTTTTCAGATACGATAGGCTCATCATGTGCAAAGGGCCCAAAAAGAGGCAAAAGGTCCAAAGGTCCAACAAGGAAAAAAGGCCTCAGGTGGACCCCGCACGTGGGTCCCACAAGGCGCATCCCACAGCCCGCGGGTGGGCCCCACAACCCCGGGTGGGTCCCACACGTGGGCCTGATTGCCCGATTGCCCGATAATCATTACTCAATAGGGAAGGACAACTAACCGATTTATATTTTGGATGCCCGACGTACACATGGCTCCACTTACAGCCTGACATGTGACTCTACTCAGAGCTCGACACGTGGTTCCGCTAAGAAGTCGACACATCACTCCACTGAGAGTCTGACATGTGACTCCACTCATTGATCGACACGTGACGACCTGAGAGTATTTTGGACTTTTTATAAATCCTAAGTTTTCCTATAAATACCTTCCCTACTTTTTTGGTTTTCAGACCCAGAATTTCAAGGTATTCTTATATATCTCTAAAATTTTCTATCTTTCAGGTCTCCAGCTCTCACAAGTCACTGGTTTTGGTATTGGAGAGGGAACCTCGAGGACGACCTCAAGACCTCTCTGACGAACTTTTTCTTATGCAGATCTCAAGCAAGGCTATTGCGACCTGCTAGCTCCGAGCTTCAGCTGTCGTGACATACAAATTTTAGGTGACAGACAGGTATTGACGTCACTGTGACGCACAAAAACGACAACGGGATTTTCATCCGTTATCAATATTGAATCATTGATATATAGAAAACTTCAAGTTATCATTCAAACACTCCCTTAAAAATATAAAAATAAAAATAAAAAGGTGGTAAAAATGGATTTAATAGGTATCATCATTCTATTTTTATCCATACAAATCATTGGGTATTTAGAGCACCAGATAATCAGGGCCAATCCCAGGACAGAATTTTGAACCTTCAAATATATACTTGTGAGTTCTCTCTGCAAATGATCAAAGCCCCTGTAATATATTTATATTTGCACATAGAAGAATAGTACTAGCTAGGCAGCAAAAGCAAGAAAGGGACAGAAATGTGACTGTCAAGTGAGAGGCCTAATTCCTGGAAGATGTCAAAGTATGTGTTCAATTTTTGGACTGTTCAAAAGCTTGGTACTTTAAAATATTGCAAGTATCAGTATATAATATATTATACAGTATATATATGTATATGTATCTCTCATTCCTTGCTCAATTTTGAACCTTGTCTTGTGCCATTATAGACACCAAATTTTGTAAAGACCAAGCTGTGGCTAGCTAGCTCAGAAATTACTTAACATATATAAAAGGTTAATTGATAGATGATGGGAAGAGCTCCTTGCTGTGAGAAGATAGGGTTAAAGAGGGGGCCATGGAGTCCCGAGGAAGATCGGATTCTGATCTCTTATATCCAACACCATGGTCATCCCAACTGGCGCGCCCTTCCCAAGCAAGCAGGTAACAACAACAAAATAAGCATCAGCAGATGAATGATCCGGATGCATGATTCGTTGGCTTCGTTACATATTGTCACCTGTCACCGTTATTGTTCCAATAGCTTCTTCCATATACATACATATATATATATATATATATATGCATCTCCATTGGATTCTAACATGATATGGGTAATTTTGGTGCAATCATATATATTCATGATATATAGGTCTACTAAGATGCGGGAAAAGTTGCAGACTCCGGTGGATGAATTACTTGAGGCCGGATATCAAGAGGGGCAACTTTACCAAGGAAGAGGAGGAAACAATCATTCAGTGTCATCAAATAATAGGGAACAGGTTCGTTTCCGTTGTTGTCTGCTTATAGCTAGCTAGCTAGGATCATATATATATATATATATATATATATAATTAACTTGATTATATATAAATTATATTTATGTTTATATATATATATATATATATATATATATGCAGATGGTCTGCTATAGCAGCAAGGCTTCCCGGACGAACAGACAACGAGATTAAAAACATATGGCACACTAACTTGAAGAAGAGGCTCAAGCAAGATGATGATCAATATAATTCCAAGACCCAGCTGCAGCTTACTACGCAACCTGCAGAGCGCGTCCTACACAGGGGGTTACAGTCTTCCCAACGATCTTCAAGCAACGACCTTTCATCCATCACCGACACGGACTCTTCTTTTCACACGGTTGACAAGTCGAGTCAGGTGGACGATGATCATATTGCTGCTGCTGCCATGAAGCTGGATGAGAGCATGTCACCAATTCTTCATGATCATTCCATGATTGAGCAGAGACTAATTGGGTCAGCTGATCATGATATTGCCGTGACTTCAATATTTTCAGAAGAAGCAACGTCGTCTGACCAAAGTGCTCACGATTATGATCATGAACGTGATTATTGTTATGAATATCACTATCCACATCATAATTTCAACATTAATGGCTCAAGCTCTGATGATCAGGCCGGTGGTATTCACTTCTGGTACAATGTTTTTATTAGCTCTTGTGCGTCTACTGAAGCTGGATGTTCTTCACCGTCGGCTAGCTAAGCTATAAAAATCAGGGTGCAATTTTTTCAATTTATGTATATAGCAATTTTTTGAGTTGTAGACAAATAATTAATGATCCAAGTTAGTTGTGACTAACATATTTTTTAGACCGTTGATGCGTAGACATGTGTATTGATGAAGAGAGAGGGGAAAGAAGAATTAAATAAGAGAGAAAAAAATATGTAGGAAAAAAGAGAATTAAAGAGGAGAAAGAAGAGGGAAGATGAAGAATTATTTTTTATTGTTTTTATTTTTTGTTTTTAAAATGTTATATGATTGATGTTTTTTAATTTTAAAATTTTTTTCGTGCGGTACACGGGTTACCCCTAATATATAATATGATTCACAAAAGCAAACAATTACTACTTTATTATTCTGATACTAGTTCACATTTCACAATCAGAGTAAGGGATCACAGTGTCGTAGTTGTGGAACTTTGCTATACAGTTAATTTCATGACAAAATGTCATATGTCGTTATATGTAACATATTTACGTGTCATTGTTATAGTAACAGATTTCTTAAAACAGAAATTTGTGGGATACTCACTTATAGATCGAAGTAAAAAATTGGTAGAACAGGCCAGAATGACAATTATCAAAATCAAGATGTGTAACATGTGCTACTTCGAAGAATACCTATATGAATTCCAATATTGGTCTTATAAGCTTGGATCCCAAGATCAAGCCTATGCTAAAAATGTCTTTATCCAAAAATTACCCAGCAGTTGGCCAGAGTTGATATTTCAGGAGGTAAAGAAGCGACTTGAGAGTAATCCAGAGATTATTGACACCCTCAGGGTTAGGGCTGAATCTGTGTGGCAGATGATCCGATTAAGCTGCATGCAACGACAAGTCCTACAAGATGACAGGAGCATGCCCAATATAAACTTAGCATGCTGCACCAAAACAGATGGCGTAGCTGGAAGGTATGGATGTAACCAGGAAAGAGCAGCAGAACGTTCACGTCAGTCTAACAAGAGCTGCTCTAACGGTCAATGCCATAGGACATCTGCTCATGAAAAGCTTAGAAGGTAAAATCTGGAAAGCTTAGAAGGTAAAATCTGGAGACACTTTGGTAAACGTTTCTCCAAGCAAAGTCCCAAACAATCGGACAAGAGATACCTACGACCCAACCGTGTCAATAACGACGTCAAAGAGGCATATAAACGGAAATGTGGTAGGCATCCAAAATGTCCGCACAGTAAATCTCTTTCTGACGACAACTATTGTTGGCTTTATGGCAAGAAAGGCCATAGATCGGATAATTGTCCAGAGGTAGACATGAGTAAAGGAAGCCTCAAAAGCATCTTGATAGAAGATTCCTCTGAGCTGCTATATGAACCCATCTAGGGCAAAGAGAGAGATTCGGACGATGAATGCCTATACTCCATCTTTATACAGAGGAAGACGAAGTTCCTTTTCATCGAAAGCTAAGTTAGTTACGACTAGCTATGGTCTTGTACCAGAATTGACGCGTCTGGTAATTCGAGAATGAGACAGAAGATTTCTCCCTCGAATGCCCTTCCCTTTATAGTTATACTAACTCCTTTGGCGATCTTTCTGATTGGTAAAATATTATTGTTACCTACTGTAACACGTAAATTGGCAGACTCCCAGTCTACTAATGGAAAGTTAATTCTGGTACAAGGCCATATCTAGTCGTAACTGACTTGGCTTTTGATGAAAAGGAACTTCGTCTTCCTTTGTATGTGGATGAGTATTCGAAGAAGATGGAGTATAGGCTCTCATCATCCGAATCTATCTCTTCGCCGCAGATGGATTCATATAACAGCTCAGAGGAATCTTCCATCAAGATGCTTTTGAGACTTCTTTTCCTCTTGTCTACGTCTGGACAATTATCCGATCTATGGCCTTTCTTGCCACAAAACCAGCAACAGTCAGAGTTAGAAAGAGACTTACCTTACGGACATTTTGGATACCTACCATATTTCCGTTTAGACGCCACTTTGATGTCGTTATTGATGCGGTTGGGTTGTAGGTATCTCTTGTCTGACTGTCTCTGTCTGGGACTTTGCTTGGAGAAGCATTTACCAAAGTCTCTCCAGGTTTTGCCTTTTCTAGGCTTTTCATGAGCAGGTGTCCTATGGCATTGACCATTAAAGCAGCTCATGTCAACCTGACGTGAGCATTCTGCTGTTCTTTCCTGGTTACATCTATACCTTCTGGCTACACCATCTGTCTTGGTGCAGCATGCTGAGTTACATAGGACAATCTCTTGACTTCATGTAGGACGTGCCGTTGCATGCAGCTTAATCGGATCATCTGCCGCACGGACTCGGCCCTAACCCCGAGGGTGTCAGTGATCTCTGGATCACTCTCAAGTCGCTTCTTTACAGCCTGAAATATCAACTCTGGCCAACTGCCAGGTAATTTTTAGATAAAGACATTTTTAGCATAGGCCTGATCTTGGGGCCAAACTTATAGTACTAATATTGAAATTATTCTTCAAAGTAACACATGTCACAGGTCTGGATTTTGGTAATTGCCAATCTAGCCCTTTTTAGCAATTCTTCACTTCGACCTATAAGAGAGTATCCCACAAACTCTTGTTTTAGAAAATCTACTATTATGTTAATAACTTCGTCTGGAGTGCTAGAAGTATCTGGGATTATGGTACTCACATCCGAGTTTCTTTGGAGGATTTTCCAAAACCTTCCAACGTTTCCCATAGTGTCGTTATAATGAATTTGTAGGCTCTTGCTATAGTCCATGTCTCGACATCGTGACTTAAGATCTTGTATCTAAGATCAAGAGCCCAATCGTCTATAGCTGCTACGGGGTCCTTTACGCAGTCGAGCCTTAGAATAGTGTCGTTCTAGGGTACTTCCTCATAAGGACTATTTCTTGGTCGGTATTCTTCCTGAATTCGACTTGGGTAGCCAATTGAACATTCTATTTGCTTGGCTGTTGACTGAAGCATGTCTTTGAAAGATATATTCTTTCGCTCCCATGGTTTGGCTTCAGCCTTCAAGGGCTGCTATATTGGCTTTGCTGTCCAGGTTCGACTTACTGGTTTCATTGAGACTCTACTCCTGAAGGTCCTCCTTGAGTATCCATCCTTCTAGGAGAGTTTTGTCAGATTTCTTTTGCATAGATACAGATTTTCCCCAATATTCTGCAATGTTTGACATTTCCCTCTCTGATTCAAACGACATGGAATCATGCCGATTATGTGGATAGCATCAAGTACCGATTCACTGACTGGAACAGCCGCAGTTTGGCTTGGTTTGGTCACAAATTTCATTTTCTATCGTATACCTCTTGTCTCGTGTGCTTATGGTTTCTCATCAGCCACTACATTCACAGCCAACTCGCATCGCACAACCAACTCCAGTTCAACCATATATCATTACTGTAATCACTCCATCACACTCTAGCGGTATGCTAATAGGTACAATTGATTGAAAGCTAGAGCAAATTCATACTGAACTCAATCCCCTACAGATAACTGCAAATGCAATTCGTGAACTAGCAACCACAAACACCAAGCATTCTTTCAGTCAGAGAGAGAGAGAGAGAGTAGTGAATCGGAACGGAACCTGATAGAAGCATTCGGATCCATAGAGGAGAGGACCGTCGAAGAAACCGGCGGAGTAGATTTCCGACAAGTCCAAGACGTAGTCGCCGATGGCGACGCCGGGGCGAGGCTGAGAGAGTGGATCGGGCTTGAAGACGCCGTAAGGGAGGTTCTGTATTGGGAAGTCAGAGTCAGGGTGCACTTCGATGAATGACTTCAACGCCGCCATCGTCGCCGGTGAGTTACCTCGTTCTCCAGCGAAGTGAGTGAGTAGAAGGGAGCTCTGAGGAGTCGGTATAGAGAGAGAAGGACAGCTTGCAGTGAGAGTTGAGGATGGGGAGAGTGGGTTACGTTTGCTGGATGAGTAATGCTATAGACAGATTGCAGGAGCGATTTTTTATTTATATTTTTAATTTTGGTTTCAATAAAAAAAAAAACTATTTTATAATAAAATTAGCCTGCAATTCGAGAATATATTGCACCTCGATTTCCAGATCGATTTAAAATGAATTTATACTTCGATTTGTAGATAGATTTAAAATAAGTTTGTAACTCGGTTTATAGATCAATTTTAAATGAGTCGATCTGTATCCCCATAATTTTTGAAAATTGTTTTTTATTAATAAAAATATTACTTTTTATAATGAATACAAAAAAAATAGAAAAAAAAAAAAGTTCAAGGTTCGGTCTCCAGGTAATGCCACTTAGAATTACTCGATAATGGCAATGGGTCCCGAAGGAGTAGGGTTTGACACACTAGTCCCCAAATCCAAACCTAAATCCTAATTTAACTCTTCATTTTTGTTCCCTTTTTTTATTTGAAACTTTTTTATTAGATCATAGACTTAAGCACCTCACTTATGAGAATTCGAATTCAGGATTACTCCATTTTATTGGAGGTAGCAAACCAATTAAACTAGTCAAGGTTGTTAACATGTCAGGTAAACGTAACGGAAAATATCATCTAAATTTTTATTATTGAAAATAAATGAAATGATTGTTATTTACCTATGATAAATTATTTTTTTTTTATATAATACAATATATGTTTTATTGCTAATAAGTTTAATTTGTTCATATATCTTTTTCAAAGGATCGAAGGAGCCCAATACATACTCTCACCTAACATCAAGAAGCTTTATAAATTATTACTCATACGAAGGGAAAAATGAAAAAAAAAAATTGATTTGGTGAAATAAGTTTGGTGTCATGTGATGAAGCATTTCTATTCTGCAGTCAGCTGTGTGAATAATGAATTTGGGTAGCTGTGAGTCTGTGCCCACTGGCAGGCTGTTTCACTTCTTTTTTTCTTCTGGGATCCGGACATCTGACTCGAATAAGTCCAGTGTAGGTGGGACTTGGCATTGGATTCGGATCTTACTCCATTCAATTATTTGTCAGGCTGGGTCACGAGTGATACTTTTTAGTGAAAATTATTTAAAATGGCCCGTTTTCGGACCCAAAACTCTTTTTTAAGTCTCTGGAGTGAAAATATTTTTTTTTAGTCATTTGAGAACTTTTTCAGACAAAAATATTTTTTTATTCTCCTTACTCTGTAATGTGCAGTCATTTTTAGTCATCGGTGTGAAAAAAACTCTTTTTTAACTACATGTACTTTTTGTACCAAAATACTCTTTTATCCGCCTGTAATGTGCACCTATTTTATTTCTCTCGATATCCATTCTCCTAAAGAAGACTAGAAAATTGGTTTACTTCTCTCTCTTTCAACATTGGTTCTCTCGATCTCCGTTTTTTTTTAACTTTGGTCCTCTCGATCTCCAGTCTCCAGAAAAAGAAGAAGACTCAATATATTTTCGATCTCCACATCTCTCTCTTTTATAAATTCGGTATGTCTCTCTCTTATAACTTGGTATGCATGTCGAGAGAGTTCGTAGCTCGGTAACTATGCTGAGCTGGGACGTGGAGCTTTGTGGGTCTACCGGGCTCGTGGCTCCGTATGACTCCCAAGCTGGCTCGTGGAGCTCGGTTAGGTCTGTCGGGCTTATGGATCGGTATATCTTCCAATCTACACTAACGATGACGAGAGTATAGACGAGTATGCTATGCTAGTTAAGAACTCTTTGAGACTGTATATACCCTTTTACTCTACTTATTGTTGGCGACCGCATCATTCATTCATTGAGCTTTGCCTCTCTAACTACTTGTGCCTCTTTGAACTCAGCCTCTCTCGAGCTCGTTTATTGAAGAAGAAGAAGAAGAAGAAGATAAATTTGTCTGAATTTTTTTTCTGTATTGTTTGTAGATGATGTAGTGTGCAAACTGGTAAAAATAAAGAAGGTTGTGTGTGAAAACTAAAAAAAAAAAGTTGATTGGGTTAAGGGACAGGCTTTGTAAAAGATATTCGAGGCTCGACTATACAACAAAAGGCGAGCCCGTTATCTCTGTAGAGATTGTTGATCCGTATATCGTTTGAGCACGTGGATCGGTATGTCTGCCGATCTGCAGGCTCGATATGTATGCCGAGTAACACAAACGATGCCAAGCTTATGGCCGAAAATACTAATGTTAGTTTATTTCTTATGTTTGTACTTAATATTGTTGTCGCCTGAAAATATCCTAAGCTAATACCAGAGGGCTCGAGAACCGGATCTGAACGGCCAGGCCGGAGGAAAGAACAGCCCTCACAAGCTAAGTCGAGGCTTGCTCGGCTTGGTTGAAAAAGGCTCCAACTCGATGCCCTGAAAGGATGCAACAAACACGCCAGAGGGTACCCTGAGGTGTGAGTTCGGGATAAGGATAGCAAGATGAGAACCAAGTTAAGTTACGAAAGTTAAGAAGTAATAAACATTAAATGCATACCTGATTGGTGGTTGTGGAGGGAGTATTTATAAGATTTAGAAGCAAAACTTATTGAAATATGGTTTCGTCCCTGGACGAGCAACTTGACCGGGCAGATCTGCTCGACAGACATGCTGGGCAGAACTAGGCCGGCCTGGTTCCGGTCTGAGTCTGATACGCTTCGGTGAATCCGGTTGTAACAACCCGTATTTTTAAAACCCGATTTGTTCTTTTAAAAGACATGAAAACCGAATAGACTTGGTGGTTAAGTGGAAGGACTTATTTGTGTTTGACCATGGGTTTACGACCCAATTAGGTCATTTTAGACTCCCAATTAATTTTTGTCCCATTTTATACATGGGAAAAATCTCATTTGCCATCACTTAGGGTTTAAGGCTAAACCCCTAAACCCACTCCCTCATTCCTAGGGGCGATGTTATCCAGCAACCATAATCGAAGCAATGAAAATCGAGGGAACAAATTAGAATCAGAAAGCTTATGCAGAGATCTCTTAACCGGACAAATGTGGCTAAGAATCTCATCAAGTGAAAGTGTGGGATTGCCCGACTCATCTACCTGGTGCTCCAGCCAAACTCTCATCTCGGGCTCGATATCAAAATAAACCCGCTCACCATCAGGTAAATGAAAGAGATCACCAATAATCCCTACATCAAGCTCTATACGCCTACCCATCACATACGAACTGATCCTAAAACTGCCATCATCATCATGTATCGTCAAATTGCAGTAAAACAGTCTAACACAGTCCTCATAAACAATATTGGGCAACTCAACCAAATCACCCCACTGAGCATCAGCCAAATAATCATTCAGGAGGCCATGGTAATTCCAATCAAGAGCAATCGAGCGTCCCGAAGCTACAGACCTATGCCCAAATTTTTCCCACAACAAAGC
>JAOWBR010178850.1:0-10845 GCA_028571145.1 Dionaea muscipula
TGACGGATTTTACCCCTGTCTGTTTTGACAGGTCTTGAGCATGATTCCTAGATGGATGCGGCGGGGAGTGGTGGCGCCTCATAGGATTTATATGTTTTATCCTCCGCTGCATGTATTTGATACGTTGTGATACTCTGATGTGTTTTGGTGTATGACGTACACATGGATTTATGTTTTCCCCGTGTGGGATTGATGGTTGGATTTCATGTATATTGATGCATGATTATTTTTATGCATGATGGATGTTGTCCTTTCCTCGCTTTTGAACTGCTTCAGTATCTTGATAGATTTTCACCCGGATCCAATGACTCGTGAGTCACCTCACGAGTTATCGCCAGTAACACCCGGTTTAGGGGGTTACAGTTACCAATTAAACCTTGTTTACTTAGAGCATGCATTCGTTTCAAGCTCATGTGACTGAGTCTTAAATGCCAAACATCAGTCAAATTTGCATTATCAGAAACAAGAACATTACTTGTTTTTCCAGAAAAGTAATAACCACACAGAACATATAATGTGTGTTTTTTTAATTCCCTTAAGCAGAAGCTTAGAATTTTTAAACATAGAGATACAGCCATTGGAAGCAGTGTAAGTACATCCATTTTCATCAAGCATTGCAAGTGAGATTAAATTTCTTTTCAAGTCAGGAATGTATCTCACTTTGGTCAATAAAATGACTGACCCATTATGCAACTTCAGAGGTATATTTCCCATGCCATGAACCTTACATGTACTATTGTTTCCCATAAACACTAAATCATCTTGAACATCAACATAATCAATAAACCAATCTTTATTTGAGCACATATGAAATGAACAACCAGAATCTAAGATACACTCATTTGCAGTCACACAATCAGAGATGTTCAAAACTTCAGAAAATTTAGAGGGAGAACAAGCACTTACATTTACAGCAGGGGTATTCATACTCTGTCTTTTAAGTTTATTTTGCAATGCATAACAGTCCTTTTTGATATGGCCTATCTTACCACAGTAGTGACATTTTCTATCATCATTTTGCTTTTTTCACAAATGGTTTCTTCTTTTGAAAGCCTTTTGAGGACTTGTAATTACTATGAAAATTACTGTGACCGCTGTTATAGGATTTATCTTTCTTTTCAGATTTGTTTTTAACAAACAAATTATTGTTGTTTCTTTTTCCAATGCTCAATTCAAGCTCTCTTGCTTTTAACCCAGAAACAACAAGGTCCACAGTTGGTGTAACACCAGTATACTTAATGGAATTTTTAACTACAGATTATTCATCAGGAAGAGATTGCAGTAAAATCATAGCTTGATTAGTGTCATCAATAGCCTGGTTTGTCCCTTTCAATATTAAAGTGAGTTTTGTAAACTCATCCAAATTTTTCATCCAGTGATTTACTGGAATCCATTTTTCAGGAGAATAAAGTGCCTTTCAAATATGCAAGGCTGAGAGTAGATTGTTTAGCAAAGAGTGTTTCAAGTTTATCCCATAAACTAGTCACAGAATCATAATCATCCACCTTTCTTAACACAGAGTCACTCAGGTTCAAAATTATTAGGCTATATGCATCTTCTAAAATATTATCAACAATTTTAAGTTGTTTTTCAGACCATTTTTTAACATCTTTTTTAAGTGCTATAAGCAATCTTTCACGTGAAAGAAGAGCACGCATCTTTCTTTTCCAAGTTCCAAAACCACACTTCTCAGTCAAACAGGTTATCTCAGTCTTAATAGAGGAAATCACTCTATCCTTACTCATCTTGATGAGTCACAAAGAAGGATTCACAGAGCAGCACAAAGAAGCACACCCACAGAGTCAAGAACACAAGTAAACAAATGTGACCAGTGTAAATCACAATAGGTATCAATCTAGATGGTTATAATAGATAACCAACACACACAGTCACACGAGAGAATCAAAACAGAGGTATGTCCTCTTCAATAATATGTAACAAATGTCCAAGCTGCACAGGTAACAAGATATCCAGTAACAAAGAACATGCAACCAGGGATAAATCCTACAGCAGGCAACATGGAATGAATATGCTTAACCTTATGCACCAATGTCTTATACATAACATAAAAACACAGATCCAGTCACAAAATTATGCAACCAAGAAATCTTGTCATGCATTTACAGTATCAGGACATGTCTCACATGCATATTTCAGATCAAGGAATGACAAAACGTCACAGTGAAATCAGGTTAAGCAAAGTCAAGAATCGACTCTCACTTTAGCAAGAAGCAACGAATCTCAAAGGGCTACTCAAGAACACGCTCTGATACCACTGTTGGATGTTCTTACAGTAACCAATCGGGATCTAGAAGCCTAAAAAATAAGAATCAACTTCAATATACAAACCAAAAGTCTTTACAGAAAGATTTAAGCACCAATACACATGATATACACAGATCAAGGACTCAAACTTAAAGATATACTAGTGTATATCACAGATCAAAGGGATGGAATGATTATACCAAAACGTGGGCTCAACATGACAGACTAGGTCACGATCATCGGATCCAGATCATCCTTCTCTCGGTCAAACTTCTCGGTTCTCAAACCCTTAAGGTACTCGGTCAGATTCATCAACAAGGAAGCACAGCCTTGAATGGCCACAAACAGGAGCCAAAGAATCAGCACCGCAACACCAAGAGAACAACACCAGCAAGAGGAACTGGTCACCAAATCAGAGCACAATCGGCTCCAAGAATCTCAGGAAGAAAAAGGAGAAGATCGCCATGGAAATCGCCTCACAGAGGAACCTGAGAGAGAGAGAACCAGAGAAGAGTGTGAATGACCAGAGAGAGAGAATGAGTCAGGGATAATAATGCACCTGATTGTGCACAAGGCTCAAGCAGCATATCAGAGCATCGGGCAGTGTAGAGGGCAAATGGACAGCCAGATCACAACATCAAGAATGGAGGGGCAGGATTGTCCAAGGCAATAGTTTCAGCTTGTTTTCCCTCAACCGAAAAATGGAGTGGACCACCAAGAGCTTTGGACTTCACCAATTGGGCTCCTTACAGATTATAAGCCCAACAAAAACTAAACTAAATGAATTCAAAAAAACAATTAAATGAAACATAACAACTAACAATTAAAGGAAACATAACAACTAACAATTAAAGGAAACGTAACAACTAACAGAGGATTTGCACATGAAATCACAACACTAAAAATTGAAACAACACTAAAAATCACCAACAACCAAACAACATCAAAAATTATTCCTTCACATTTGCCTAATGAGAAATTAAAACAATGAAGCAGTCTAAACAATGAAGCAATTGAAACAATCAAAACAAAGAGGTAGTTTAAACAATCGAAACTGACACAGATCAAACTCATCGCTGTCACAGACCACACTCGGCTCCGACGATGAAACAATTGAGACAGAGGTACCAAATAAACAGGAACCAAACAAAAAATCGAAATAGAGGACTCAAACATTAAATAAAACAACCAAACAAAGAAACCAATTGAAACAGAGCAAATAAAAAAAAACAACCAAACCAAAAAATCAAAGAGAGTTCGTCGGATTTCAGTTGAGTTGGTCAGATTTCGGTTGAGTTCCTCGGTTGAGTTCGTCAGATGTCGCTGGAGTTCTTGATTGAGTTCCTCGGTTGCTGGAGTGATTGGATGTCGCTAATTTCTCAGTTGATGAAGTTGTTGATTTCTCGGTTACTGATTTCGAAGAGAGTGATCGGATTTAGCCTTGGTTTAGTTCCTTGCATAATTTCTTAGGGTTCCTCGGATTTTCTTAGTGTTCGCCGAGGTCGAGTTCGAGGGAGAGATCGCTGAGGACAAAAATCAAAGAGAAATTGTAGAGGACAAAAATCAAAGAGGGAGAGATCGCCGAGTTCGTCGATTTCCTCGGTTGAGTTTGCCAGAGAAGAGGGAGAGTGGAGAGTAAGAAATCGAAGAGGGGGAGAGAGAAATCGAAGAGGGGGAGAGAGAAGAAGTAGAGCAAAATGGTAATGGAAGGAAAAAATAACCACGTGTATTCATGTGATTGGTCAATAAAATATCCCAGAGAGAATTATATGAATAATGCTTCACTAATTCAAAAACCGTTGTAATTTGTAATATAGATGGTATAATCAAAGAATTTTTTTTTAATTATTTTATGGTTTTTGTGTTGATTATTGTAAATAGTTTATAAGGTATATTTTTAACTTATTTAAGAGGGTAAAGTGCATTTACCGGGCATGGGCACGGGTAACCTCTAGTAATTGTACTGTAGGAAATAGTTAAGGGAAAACCATATCTCGTATCGGGTTAACGTGCACGTGACAGTGTGTTATCGCCGAAAAATTCCGCTGGACCGGAGATAGAGTGGAAATGATGGTCGGGCTCTCAGGGGGCAAGCCTCACCCCTCGAGCTCGCGGTGCGAACCAGGAAAAATCAAAAGTAAAAGAGAGACACGAACTGAAGCATTGAAGGCTGTAAAAATAATGAAGAAGAACTTGAAGCTAGAAGAAATTAAAGGTGCTGGAAACGTAAATTGCAGATGAATTTAAATGACAATAATTGAAAGAAGTAGAAGTTGTTTCATTGATAGGTTGATTGTCCTCTTAAATATTACATCTTGCACTTTTATTTATACTACTTTGAGAGCGGTTTCCCCCACACAACTGCTGTCCCGCTCTTCACTCCACGCGCGACACGTGGCTTAGCCACTTCAATGACCAAGTCAATTGGTAACCGCTTCAATGGTTGCTGCAATGCACGCTACTGCCGCTGTGCTCCTATGCTGCTGCTGTGTGGGCTACTGCTACTGCGGGCTATAGACGACGTGCTATCCAGCTGCTGCTGCGGGCTACAGGCCGCTGTGCGTGCTACTGCTGCTGTGCTCCTATGTCGCTGTTGTTGTGCGTGCTTCCATGCCCCAAGCTCTCCACTCAGCGCTCTACATAAGCTGTACGCGCCACGTACTAGGCTCCAGGCTGGGCGCTCAATGCTCTGCCGCTTGCTAATGACATGCAGATATATAGTATGGCAATATATCAAGGAATATATTAATATATTGCCCATACTAAACGTGCCATGTGCAGCACTTATTTAATGGTCATCATCAACCATGATCAATGATCAACAACATTTGGCTAACGTAAGTCAAACTAACACAGCAAAAATATTTAGACGCTACTCGTCCAAATGACAACGCACCTTACCGACGACGGAGGACCATCTCCTTGGCGAAGGCTTCAATATTTTTTACCCATTAACAATTATCGGGTAATTTCGACCGTCAACACAGTGTATGGAATATCACCGTGGAAACGGTCCATCTAAACTATTTTCGAGTGAATGAAAATTGGATGACAAGTTGGTCCTGAACCGGTTTAATCCAATCCTAAACTGCACCATAACTGAGTTATGGGTGAGCCGATCTTAATTAGTTTGATTTTGGGCCTGTGAGCCCAACTCAATCCATTAACTAATTAAGTAATTAGTTAATGTGTGTGGGTTAGTGGGTTGGCAAACAACCCAACAACTTAACTAATTAATTAATTAATTAACTAGGTGAGTTGGATAGTGGATAGTTGAGATGCAGTTTAGGGAAAGAAACTTCCCCCCACTCAAGGAAACGTGGGAGTGATCAGGATATTTCTTGATTTTTGATTTATATCAAAATGAGTCAGTTTCCTCTTTTAAATAGGAAATGATTTTATCAGAAACAAATCACGGCTTTCACAGAAAAAAAAACAAAGCGTCATTTTCCTTCCTGTCTACTGAGAGTCACAGAGAAAACTCCAAAAAAAAGAGAGATCATTTTCTGGTTCTTGTTCGCCTGAGAAGGAGAAGATACCAGTGCTCTGATTGAACTTCGCCCTTCAAGTGGTTAACGCTACTGTATCCTGGGAGACTGACGTCGGATCCTTTCACCCGGTAAGGCAACAAAATTAGTCTTAAGGAAACTGTGCCAAGCACAGGCCCTAGTGATTTCAGTCGGTAAATTTATCATTTCAATTTTTGCAATTATCATGTATCTCGTGTTCGTTGAATTTTGCATTGTATCTGCTTTGAATGCTTATGGAGTGAATAACAAGGTACCTTTGGGTTTTACTGTCAGATCCTCAATTTCACAATTTTATCAAAATTTAATTTAATTTAATTTAATTTTCGACTAACAATTACAACAACTTAAGACTAATTTGGATTGTGAAGTTCGGTAATTTTTTTTTACTCTAAAATTCGCTCACTGTTTCGACTCGTATTGTAATAACCCGTTCCATTTTTTAAGCTTATTTAAGTTATTTCATATAGCTCACCCGGTTTATATTTGGATCGAGTTATAATTTTCTCGAGACTTCCACACCAGCCCATCCGGTTGTGAAAGCGGTTGAGAGTGCGAGTGCATCCTTGAGGCCGCGGGTTCAAACCCGGCGACTATCATTTTAATCCCTTCTTCTTCTTTTAATTTAATTTGGTGATGGATTTTACCGGTTCACCCTCATTGAATTAGAAGAGAAAATTAAGGAATTTGGATTTACAACTCCCGTGAGTTTTCTTTCTTCTCTTTTCCTCTCCCCTCTCTCACGTTCATCTTCCCTTTTTCCTCCCCCTGTGATCGGCCACTAAAGCAAATGGAGAGGGTGATCATCTTGGATTGACGAGTGGAGGCTCGTGGGTTTCATCATCTTCGCACAGTAAGATTGATTTCTTGGTTTTCCCTCTTTGTCATCGATTGGTGATTTTCATTCGGGACGAAATTTGATGGAGATGTTTGTGCATTTGATTTTGATGACCATGGGTTTAGGGAGACCGATTAGGACGTGCGTGGATTGATCGTAAGTCGTGTGCACCGATCTTGGATTCGTGGTAAGGATTTTTACCCTCGGGATTGATTAGTTTTATCGATTCGCTTGATTTTGATGTGATTCATGTTAGTGCACATTAGTGGCATGTTTAGGTATTGATTAATGCATGTTTTCTGGGCATGTTGATGTTGGATTGGTTGGTGTTGTGATTTGGGATTCGGCCGATTGAAAAATTCATATTCTGTATTTTTTGCAGAAATAGCAAACCCGGCCGACCAGCTCCCTTTTCCGGCCGGCCGCGTTTTAGAGGGCCTCCCTGTTTTCGGGAATCCTGCCGACCGAATTTCCCAGGCAGGGAATTTTCGGCCTACCGGATATGCTGGCTGTGAACGAATTTGATCTGTTTTGCTCCGTTTTCGTTTCTTTTTGCTCCGATTCGCGTCCTAGGCATCCTAGGCGATTCATTGGAGGATTCTTTGGGATTTGCTTACTTGATTAGCATGGTTAGAGCATGTTGTGATTTATCCCATATGTTGTTTAGGTGACGACGTGATCGTCTACGGGATACCGTGACTTGGTGATTTCTTGTGCTTGGACTAGCTTAGCGTTCCAAGTGAGGGGTGTACACATTCCTATCCTTCTCACTTCCTCTTACTTTGAGCCGTGTCTCCTTGATGCCTCTTTCCTATGATTTGTTATGCAGTTCATGATCTGCTTATGTTCTTGTTGTCCACACTCGTTCGATTATGATTGTTCATGCTGTGGTTGCTTAATATTTATTGTTTTACCCGCATGGACTCTGTTTGACTTGATGGTGAGATGAGTGTGGACTTGGTGAGGCATCTTGATTATCTTTAAGGATTGAGAAGAAGGTGAGATTACACCCTATGAGTAGAGGATAAGATTACATCCTTTTGGGATTTGAGAGAAAGTCCAGAGTAGGTTGAGATTACACTCTATAGGATGAGATTACATCCTATACGACTTCGGCCATGCGGCTAAGACCCGTATGACACAACATCCATGGGTAGTCTGCCGATCACGGACTACTCAGACGGTTTTACCTTCGTGGTGTTTGTAATCTCGGAGCCATACCGGTTTATGCGCCATACCACGTTTGTGTTTGGTATGGCATGTGAGGATTTGTGTGGGTACATACTTATTATGTACTTTGATTTGATTTGAGGATGGTGACTTGAGTGAGGTGCGAGACTTTGGATCTGATTTGATCTGGGATTCTCTTTGATTTGATTATCTTATTTTATGTCTCGTATCCTTTGATTTCACCCTATTATTGGTTAGTGATTATGATTGTGATTATGATGGTCCTGTTTCATTTATGCTTCTGATTCTTATGTTGTACTCAGACCATCATCTCTTCTTGATTCTTAATCCATGAATAGTATCTTGAAACCCGTGGTGGGTGGTCCCCTCCTGTTCTCCCCCGACCATCTCCGAGCTCCGGAATTAAGGTGGTCGGGCTACTACTTACGTTTGATTTGGACCATCCCCACAACCTCATGGATTTCCTCTATACATTATATTATTATTCTAGCATGATTTTAATTTCTATTCTAACCCTGTATACACCCCCGGTAAATGTGATTTCAGGATATTGATTTGAGAGTTAGGAGAATGCGGCGGGGAGATGGCGCGCCTCTTAGGATTTGACATGTTATTCATTTGACTCTAGTACACTCATGGATTGTAGTATCTTAGTTGATTTTGAGTACTTAGAGGTTTTCCGTGGTTGTTGATTTGAGATTTATCTTCCGCACTCTTGATTTATGATTCATGATTTAGACGCTCATGTTTAGAGTTTTGATTTGATGCTCATGTTCACCCACATGGGTTGATTTACCCTTTGGTTCGCTAGTTGGTGACCCCTTGGCGTTGGCTTTGCTTTCTTTGTGATTGTGTTGGACCGTTGGTTTGATTTGGATTTAGACTTGTGCGGTCCATGAGTTGGAGTTCACGGGGCGTACGCTGGTCCTCCCGGGGTGGGGTGTGACACCAGGCTTGGCCTCGCTCGGGCATGCCTCTCTCGGCCAAACGCCCGTGCGGTAATTCTCGCCCTCTTGTCCAACCCTGCTTAACTGTTCTCTCTCTCTCATTCCTGCATCTCCCGGTTCTCCTCACACGCAGGAGCTATCGGTCGTTTTAGGCACACGCTGACTTAAGCATCAGAGCGGTCTCCCCAGAGTCACACTCTGGGGTACCCTCTGACCTGTTTGCTCTTGCCCTCTCAGGTTCTCTCTTGGAGCGGAATGAAATCACCACCGGATCACCTTTCACTCCTCCCCCGAGCCGACCGGGTCCTCTCCACCGGCCGAAGCTGCCTCACCCCGATCGGACCGGGGCTTCGATGATCGCCTTTGGAGGTTCTTAGGTGCTGACCGCCCCCGAGATTTTTTCAGGAGCATCATATGTTATGTTTACCATACATGTTGTTACTCACCCCCGGTGTCAAAACACCAAACAACAGTCATAGTAGCATTTCCACAAATCACTGAAACATTATCACAAATAGCTGCAGAATCAGAAGTAGCTAGCAACAAATAAGGTTCACCAAATAACTCCTTAGCATTGCTCAAATGAGCTTTGACATCAATAGAATTTCTTCCTTTGTAGCACTCATTAGCATAATGGCCATATTTTCGACAATTGTAACATTGCACCTTGTGGTTATCAACCTTATAGTTACCATAAGAAGATGAAGCAGAATCAATAGTATCTTCAATACCACGAGAGAGCCGAAGCTTGTGCCACCTCTGCCTCTACTATAGCTTCTCCTACAATCTCTTCTACCTCTACCGCAGGAACTCCATCGGGCACAATTGCTTTTCCAATCTGAGCGATGATCTGAGTCCTCTTTAATATGTAGCTTAGCTTGAAAAAGATGTTCTAATGGCTCCTTCGATCGTCAGGAAAATTTCTCCTCATGAGCTAATAAGGATCCCATCAACTCTTCTGCGGTCATCTTTGACACATCCTTTGCTTCCTCGATCATAACCATAACATGTTCAAACTTCACATCCAGACATCTGAGAAGTTTTTCAACAATGCGAACCTTAGCTAGAGTTTCACCATTAAGATTCAATTGATTCACCACGACACGAACACGGGAGCAATAATCAGAGTCTGACTCTGATTCCTTCTTGCGTAGGCTCTCCCATTCACCCCTTAGGGTTTGCAATCGAACTCTCTGAATCTTCTCTACCCCTTCGAATGTCGATTGGAGAATATCCCAGGCTGCCTTCGTTGTCTTAAGGGAGACAATCTTCTCAAAATTCACATCATATATACCTTGTTGGATGATAGAAAGGGCTCTTTGATCTCAAATAGGTACCTCATGTTGCAGCTTCACATTGGTTGCCGAAGTCAGTAGCTCATCAACACCGACCTCAAGGGCATCCCACACATCCTAACCACCGAGGTATGTTTCCATCTGCACACTTCATTGAGTGTAATTCTCAACTGGCAATCATGGGAAGGGAAACGAAGAGGAGGTTTCCATTGAAGTCAATTGTCACGACCCGTATTTTAAAAACCCGGTTCATTTTTTTTTCTTTTATTTAATGACCGGTTAGACCATTATTGGGAGACTTTCCTTGTTGTGTATTTGGACATGGGATAAAAATCCCATGTGAACCCATTGGCCATGTTGTCTTTAGTCCACTTAGTGGACATGGATTGGGTCCATTGCCCCCACCTCATTTATCTTCCTTGGACCACCTCCATTTTCTTTTCCTCACTTGACCGACACTTCATTGCTTCCTCCATCCCACCACATTCATTTCCTTCTTCTTCTTCTTCTTCTTCTTCATCTTTCATCTTCTTCTTCTTCTTCTTCTTCCTCACTCTCTCTCTTCCATTTTCCTCCATTGAAGGCCATCTCAAGGAGCAAGGAGCTAGGGAAAGGATTCATCACCTCAAGAGCTTCAAGATCCATCCACTTTGAGCTAGGGATCTTGACATTTTCATCTCAAGGTGAGACCTTTAGCCTTTGAGTATGTGTGAGCTTGATTTCTTTCTTGGGCTTGAGTTGTGGATGTGTGAGCATGTCATTGGAGGTGTGTTGATGCCTTG
>JAOWBR010178861.1:0-10845 GCA_028571145.1 Dionaea muscipula
ACAAAGAAAAACACATCACAAGAGATTAATTTTACCTCAAGAGATTAATCTCACCCTTCACCGCCGCTGCCCTCCCGTCGACCGACCGCCGCCGCTGCAGACCACCACCCGCCGTCGCTCTCAACTGCCGCCGCCATCCGCCGCCTTCGCCTTCGCCGTCGTCGAGCTGCTGAGGGAGAGAGAGAGAGAGATCGAGATCGCTGGCGAGAGAGTGAACGAAGGGAAATTGGAGAAATGAAGGGAAGAGAAGGCTTTGCCCGATTTTAACCTAGCTTAATTTTATAGCGACAGATTACCGACGGCTAATATGTCCGTCGGTATATCTTTTCATTGTACAACGGATTGTCGATGGACCACGTTCATTCGTCAGCATCTGATTCTTAGTTTCTAAACTACGACGGATTACCGACGGACATAC
Source organism: Dionaea muscipula (assembly GCA_028571145.1). Lineage (NCBI taxonomy): Eukaryota > Viridiplantae > Streptophyta > Magnoliopsida > Caryophyllales > Droseraceae > Dionaea > Dionaea muscipula. The sequence goes on from JAOWBR010178861.1 coordinate 419, forward strand.
ACCGATAGTCTAATGATCTGTCGGTACACCGTCGGTATTCAAAATAATACGAGCGGGAAATTATCAAACAGTAAGCCGTCGGCAAATACCGACGGATTATGTCCGTCGGCATAAAATCTGACGGTAAAGGGCTTTTTTTTATAGTGGAGGTTTTTCGTGAGGTTGGCATTTTTTGCTGTCTGCTCTTCACTCATTCTCTTGTAATGGTTGTGCTCGGCTTCCAGCTCCCGAACAGGTTGCCCGTACTGGTACATGGTCACAGACGCCTGAAAGGAAATGTTTAGTCCAAATTTACAAATAAAATCACGCTCGTCTAAAGGGATTAAGACCAAACCTGTATCAGGGGGTATTGACTAGCCCGTTCTATCCATTACATGTTGCGATTCCCCTTGGCGTTCTTGTAGATATCCATGTCCGCTGCGCACGCCGTGCCGAGTGCTTAGGCCGCTGCCATGGCATTGACCTCGCAACATAGGACCCCCAAGTTCGGAAAGGGAAGTTGGCATAATTTGGGTTTCACATCATCGAATCTCAGGTGGCATTGCATGATATGTCCATCGCCATCCAGCGCCACCCGGAGACCGTTGGTCATGCGGCTTGGGAACCGCCCTTGGGTGTAGGGAGGCAGTCCCCCTGAGTAGGAACCCCACGACAATGGACATCCGTATCCCTCAGAGCTGGAACCGCCGACCTAAAGGGCAGACTCACGACCCCCCGCAGGGTCTGAAAACTTCTCAGGAAAAAAATTCGGTGGAGTTTGCTCATTGTTCCGTCCCTTCCCCTTGGCCTAAGCGTTGGGGGGAAGCTCGCCCGTAGTGAGGAGCTAGGGACGATCGCCCTGGTAGCCTCTAACCACTTTCTTCGCCCACGACTTCGGGGGTTGGAGCTGGGGTTGGAGTTTAAGCTTCTTCCTTCCGTCCATTCTTGCATCGACAACAAAAACGTTAGGGTCTAATGGAGGCTGGAAAACAGATCACCTAAGTAACTAAGCTGCAGCTCAAATACTAGAGGAGGACCCAATCGCTACCCTCGAAGAGTGGGGAAGGGCATTGGGAACGTAAAGGTGTGGGCTTTCATAGCCCTCTCTGCATAAAGATGGAGACTCGATGGGTCCGGTTCCTCCTCGAACAAACATAATGATGCCCTCCACGGACTTCGGTAGGGGGCATTGATTCCCGTGACACCCAGGTGGCTGGCCTCAGGGCAGGATGATACGGTCCACACCAACCCCCGAGCCCGGAGGGCTTCCAACGCCCTTTCAAGTTTTCGCTCCTCAGGTGATAGGTCGTCGCGGTTAGCCCATCGGATTTTCTCCGACGGGATCCCCTGCCCTGTGACCCATCACCACTGGCTATGCTAGCGCATTACTTTCCTGGGTACCTTGTCCAAGATTTTCTTGCCTTTAAGGGCTTGGAAGGAAAAAAAAGGTCGCAGAGTTTTCGACGCCTTTCTAGGTTCCGAAGTAGCGGAAAAATATCTTCGCGCTTGGGCGGTGTTCTACTTGGTTACACCCAAGTGCGAAAGCACATAGTTGTGCCCAAGCGTTAGGGGTGAGCTGGGCAGGTGATATTTGAAGTGAAGAGCACACGTCCTGGTAGAAGGGGCACAACGGGACGCAAAGCTCACATTTGTAACACTCTTTGAAAATGGCGTAGCCAGGACGACCGTCAGCCCGAGGGGCATCCGGGCGCTCGTGAGGTAGGTGCAGTGAAGCTAATGTCCATGCGCTTCGATTAGTTACGCAACATTGCATACTTCCACACGTCCATATCAGATAGGAAGGGATGTTCCTCGTTGGCTAGCTCCTCTAGCTCATCGGAGCCAGAGAGCTTAGCCTCCTCCTCAAGTCGAGGTGACGCGATGATAAACTCCGGGCGGACTCACGTTAACATATCCTCACCGAATATGGCAGGGAGCGCTTCAAGAGAGGTATCGTGAAGGCGATCAGCCTACGGTCGTTCAAACAACCTTAACTTAATCCTAGGGATAGGGTTAGGCTGTTGTACCCCACATACGAGGCCTTGGTGAGGACTTCTCATACCAGGGGGAAGGTTCATGTCTTGGGGTTCCGCAGCGGGTGGCGAGGCAGGATAAGATAATCCTAACCGGACAGCTATGGAATCAAACATGCTTCTCGTTTGTCAGATACGACGAGAACCCTCGGATGATGAAGAAGACATTTTTAAGGGTATACCTCTTTAGGATCTTGCCTGAGGCGCCTTCGTCTCCGAGCACGCAGGTTCACGGTAGACGTACTCCTTGAAAGGCCTGGGAGATGCAGGTTCGAGTCGGGTGTACCTCTAGAGTACCCTGGGGGATACAGGTCCGGATCGAGTGTACCTCTAGGCAAACTTGGAGAATTTTTCTCCGAAGAGGAATGAAGAAACTGAAGGCCTAGACCCCTTATTTATAGACAAACCAGGCGGGTCCCGCCAAACATCTGTGTTCTAAAATTCAACAGATAACCTATCCAACGGGTAGATCCTTGGAGTGCTTTCGAAGAAAGAGAAGAATTAAAACCCTCACTGTGGAGTTTTATGGAATCATGCAACCCCGCTCCTTGTAATTTTATAGAATCAAGCAAAGGGGTTGGGGGGCATATGTTATACCTGTGAAAAATACAACGCGCACGTGGCAAATACCGGGACATGTGTGCATGAGACGTGGACCAACGACCATCGCCACGTGGACGTATGACATGGACCAACTTAATGACGAAGGCTCGTAAGAACGTGAGGGAGGTGTGCGAGTTCGGGTCGCGTACGAGGACGAAGACGAGCTTCGCCAGGCCCAACCACCGTTGGTCGATCGGCCATGGTCCCTAGGACCGGTCATCGGTGACCAGGAATACTCTTGCCGCGGCTAGCCGGTTACAGTGTTCACCCGTCACGTGGCCACATGGCCTGCATGGACATGCAAGGTCGGGTCTCTCCTCATGGCCGGTTACATGGTGACCGACGAGCATCTCTCTATGGCCGGTCACGTGGTGATCGACGAGCAGCATCTCCATGGACCGGTCATGGTGACCGGTCTAGCTTCCAACGAGGATAACGTGCTTGTATGAAGAATGCGTGAGGACGTGCATGGTTGCGGAATCCGACAGCCCACCATGGCCGGTCATGATGACCGACGAAAACCTCTATGGCCGGTCATATGACTGGCGAGGACCTCCAAGTCTGGTCATGATGACTGGCGAGCTCACCATCGAGCTCGGTCATAAGAACCGGTGAGCACCTCCCAGGCAGGTCATGAGGACCAGCGATCTCCCCATCGGCCGCACACATGGTGACTGACATGCAACTTGTATGTCCATGACCGGTCTAGAACTTCAAGGTGGTTGATGAGGTAGTGCGAGGATCGGAGCAAGCCTGGTCACGATTCGCGGGAGCTCTCCTACGGACGGTCACTATGACCGGCGAGAGCTTCCATGGCCGGTCATCATGACCGGCCAGATATGTCTACCTCCCTGGCCGGTCCAAGTGACCGACCAACCATATTGTGACTGGTCTAGACGACCGGTCTCGATCCTACTCCTGTTCCTCACGGTCGGGCAAACTTCCTGAGGGATGTTTGCGGACCATTTGCGCTGAGTTTAATGACGTCAAACCCATGGTATCAGCACGGTGACCAAGAATCTCTGGGGTACTCGCTGCGCAAGGGTACACCTTGCGAGGAGACATGATTGTCTAGATCTCTTGAGGAAAAGGTTGTCGCATGGGGATGGGCCGAGTAATAGTTCGGCCCAAATCCCTAAAAATGGGCTGAGCCCAAGGGCATTTCGGGGAAGTTCCAGAATGTTCCTTAATAAATGACGTAGGAGGCATGGTCATTTCACGAGGGCCATTCCCAAACTCTATAAATAGGGCCCTAGGCTCTATTATTCAGATACGATCTCTGATAGCTGAAAACTCTCTTGCTCGTGCATTCAGATTCCACCACCCGGAATAATTCTGACTTGAGCGTCGGATGGGTCTTCCTGAGGTACCAACCTTGGGGCCCTCTAACGTAGAGTTGCTACGTACGCAACAGACGTACAGGGGTATACCACGTGGCAGTTAGCAGTCTTCCATGTCAGCAGTAGCAGGAAGCAGTGTTAACATCGTGTTTTTAAAATTCTTTTTAAAATTAATCTGAGTACGCAGCGGAGTATACTTAGCTCTTTTTAAGTTTCTTTAAAATCTGTTTATGTTAATCTTGTTGGTATGATGTGTGTGATGTAAAGCTAAATATAAAAATGATAATACAAATTTATAGAGGTTCATGGTGGTGTAATCCACAACACCTCTCTTCTCCTTGTGATGTAGGAGGAATCCACTATTGTTTTGACACTGTTACATTAGTGTACAATCCTTTGTAGCCTCAACTACTTCACTGTAGAACCACACGGCTCCTTTGAAGTAAATCTTCAGCTGTTATCACACTGCAACCCCTTCACAACTTCTTGTTGATTCAACTCCTTGACAACCCTTTCTTGCTTCAACTGCTTCGATCCTTAACAACTGTCATTGCTTCATCGATTCTGTAACTCCTTCACAATGATGTTGTGATAGGTTGATTAGGTTTTGATGATACTGTAGTTTTAAGTTTGATGATGATTAAAGGGGGAAATTGATGGGATTAATTAAGTTTTGATGATGATATAGAATGAATGTTTAGGTTGCTGCTTGATTAGCATAAAAGTTGCATATAGAACCTTAAATAGGTTAGGGTTAAAGATTAAGTGTTGGAAGATTCAATTTTGAAGATTTGCCAGAGGCAGTCTAGACCGGATCAGTTTTGAAGAGGCAGTCTAGGCTGAATTGATGCAGAAGTAGTCGAGACCGAAAATCCTTAAGGCAGGCTAGACTGAGGAGCACTGTAGCAGTTGACTTCACAGAGACAGTTTAGACCGAGCAAAGTCAAGAGGCAGTCTAGACCGAGCAAAGTCAAGAGGCAGTCTAGACCGAGCAAAGCCAAGAGGCAGTCTAGACCGAGCAAAGCCAAGAGGCAGTCTAGACCGAACATTGCCCAGAGGTAGTTTAGACTAAACATTGTCTTAAGGCAGTCGAGACCGAGGATTTACATAGGCAGTCAAGACTGATAACTCACAGAGGCAGTCGAGACCGAAGACACAGAGGCAGTCTAGACCGACGATCCTGAAGGTAGTCGAGACTGAGGTTCTTGATGTAGTAGTATGGGATGTAACAGTAACCGATATGAGCTAGAAGCTCTGGTGAATGGGAGATGAGATTGACAGAGTTGAGATTGAGGAAGGAGAGAAGGAGATTGGAAATTCCAGACGAAGGGGAGATGAGGATAGAGTTGGGAGAAGTGAAAGGGAATTAGGGGAAAGAAAGCAGACAAAGGGAGGAGATAGACAAAGGGAGAAATCAGACTTAGATTAAACCACAATATTTTAATTCATCGATGATTCTTTACAATTACAATCTCTAGCCTTATATAGGCTGAATTTCGGTAAAATAAAGAAAATATAAGAATACAAGAGAATGCCAAGTGTCTAGAGGGGACCAGGAATAATCCTAACTAAACGTACTATTCTGACACTCTCTTTCTAATCAGCTCAACAGAATCCAACTCAGCACGTGGGAAGGAGAAGGTCTGGTGGCGTTGGTTGAACCTGTGACGTCACTCTCTGGAAGGCGGGGCGACAAGCTCAGCCTTGGCTACTTTGGCGATGGTTGGCCAGTTGACGCCATGGCGCCGACCTCACGTATCTTTTCAAATTGAACTCCAATGGACAAAGTGAACACATGAAAATAATCACAAGGATGTAAGAAGACATTTAGTGTACCAAGGCGCCAAGGAATCATCTTAGGTTGTCCGAAACCACTGACCGTCGCCACCATACACTGCAGCCGCCAAAGAGTCTTCAGGGTCTGCCACCACAGCACAAAGGGAATAGTGTCGCCGTGAGCATTATTATACTATAACTCCCCCATCCTTCAGAGCCAGCTTGTCCTCAAGCTGAGATGTCAGGGAATTGTTTGTTGATAAATGAGGAGTCCTCCTAGGTGGAGACAGTTAGATCTAGATTTACCCATTGAACTAGACATTGCTTAACCTTCCTCCCTCTTTTGGTTATCTCCCTCTGATCAAGAATAGCCTCTGGAATCACCACCATTTGGCCTTCGCCATTGAGGAGTAGAGGCTTTGAATTTGTAGTGCAATCTGCCGCCACACTACCCTTGAGCAATGACACATGAAACACATTGTGAATGAGGGCAGTGGGTGGTAGTTCTAGCTCATAGGCAACATTGCCTGTCCTCCTGAGTATCTTGTAGGGCCTGAAGTGCCTGGCGGAAAGCTTGAAGCTTTTCTTTACCGCCACTATATTCTGCCTATAAGGCTGAAGCCGGAGGAAGACCATGTCGCCTTCCTTGAATTCCTTCTCTCTTCTTTTTTTGTCAGCATATCTTTTTTGCTTGGACTGAGCTCTGACCAGGTTCTCTTGTAGCTGCTAGTTTAATTTCTTCCGCCTTTCCATCTCTTCCTCAACTGTCCCTACAGTAGAGGTTGGATCTGTCGAAATGCCAAGCTTGGGCGGTGGATAGCCATACAAGGCTTCGAATGACGTCATACTCAAGCTCTTGTGATAATGAGTATTCTACCACCACTCGGCTGCGGGAATCCATGAGGCCCATTGCTTGGAACCTTGCAAGCACATGCAACGTAGATAATCCTCAGGGCAACGGTTAACCCTCTCTATTTGGCCATCCGATTGAGGGTGATAGGAAGTAGACATACATAGCTTGGTACCACTCAGTCTGAAGGTCTCGCCCTAAAATAAGCTTGTAAAGACCTTATCCCGGTCAGATATAAGTGTGGTGGGCTAGCCATGAAGTCTTGCCACTTGATTATGGAACAATTGAGCTACCTTTGTTACTGAGAAGGGGTGGCTGAGGGGTTGGGCTTACTTGGTTAATCTGTCCACCACAACCAATATGCTATCATAACCAAGGGACCGAGGGAGGCCATCAATGAAATCTAGGCTCACGGAACTCCAGGCTTGAGTGGGTATGGGTAGAGGTTGAAGGAGGCCTGGTGTAGAATTCAAGGGTTTCACCCACTGACACACTTCACAAGACTTGATGAATTGATCCACGTTTCTCATAAGTCCAGGCCAATAGAAACTCTCCCTCAATTTTCTCCAGGTCACCTCAATACTAGAGTGGCCTCCCTGGGGAGTACAGTGGTGATCTTGCAACAATTGGCCTCTCAAACTGCCCGTGGCGCCGATGTATAGTTTACCCTTATGGCAGAGCAGTCCCTCAGTGAGAGTGTAGGGTGGTTTTGAGTTAGGTTTAGTGGTTAAAGTTTGGATGAGGCTTTAAGCATAAGGATCAGCTAAATAGCTTCCTCGGATTTCCTCCATCCAATTAGGTGTTATTGCCGCCATTGTGTCAAGATGTTCTTCATGGCGTCGGGACAAGGCATCAGCCGACTTGTTCTCCACTCCCTTCTTATACTCAATCTTGTATTGCAGTCCTAACAGCTTTGATATTCCTCGCATTTGAACACAAGTACTCAGATTTTGCTCTAGGAGGTGCTTGAGGGGCTCATGGTCAGTTTTAATCACAAATGGCATGCCCAACAAGTAGTGTTTTCATCTCTGAACAGCCGCCAACACTGCTTTGAATTCCCTCTCATAGGTTGATAGCTTCTGACTTCTTGGGCCGAGAGCTTTACTGAAATAGGCTAGAGGGCGATGCCCTTGCATGAGCACTGCTCCAATGCCAACAGTGGAGGCGTCGGCCTCAATAACGAAGGGCTTGGCGAAGTCAGGTAGATCTAGTACCGGGGAAGTACTCATGTCCTCCTTTAAATGCGGCATCAGCTGCTGGTCCCCAATTAAATGCATCCTTCTTCAAGAGATCAGTGAGGGGTTTGGCGATGACGCCATAGTTTTTGATGAACTTTCTGTAATATCCAGTTAGGCCTAGGAATCCCCTAAGTCCCTTGATTGTCTGTGGCGTCGGCCAAGTCCTCATGGCGTCAATCTTTGAAGGATCTGTCGCCACCGTCTCTTTTGAAATGATATGGCTAAGGTATTCCACGTGGTCCACAGTAAATGAGCACTTAAAGTTCTTGGCATAAAGCTGGTGACGTCGAAGGACTTCCAGAGCAACCCTTAAATGATCAACATGCATCGCCATAGTGGGGCTATAGATTAGGATATCGTCAAAGAACACCAGAATGAACCTCCTCAGATATGGCTTGTACATGTCATTCATCAGTGATTAGAATGTAGCCGGGGCGTTGGTTAGGCCGAACGGCATCACTCTGAACTCATAATGGCCGTCATGTGTTCGGAAATACGTCTTATATTCATCGCCCTCCTTTATTCGGATCTGGTGATAGCCACTTCTCAAGTCCAGCTTGGTAAATACCTTGGCCCCTTCAAGTTCATCAAGTAAATCATCAATAAAGGGGATGGGATATTTATCTTTAACTGTTACCTCATTGATACGGCGATAATCCACACAGAATCGCCATGTTCCGTCCTTCTTCTTCACCAATAAGATTGGAGAGGCAAATGGGCTATGTCAAGCCTGGATAATACCAGAAGAAAACATCTCTTCAACAAGCTTTTCCACCTCATCCTTCTGGAAGTGCGCAAGTTTGTAGGGGCGAAGGTTAACAGGAGTGGCGCCATGCACCAAAGGGATAGAATGGTCATGCTCCCTTGGTGGAGGTAGCGACTTGGGCTTAACAAAGACATCTTCATATTCTTCTAACAAGGCTTGTACCTCATAGGGTATAGCCTGTTCTTGTGGAGTTGTCACCATGGCGTCGACTTCTCCACCCATCGCCATGGCGTCATTATCAAATTCCTCCTCTTCCACCTGGTATAACTGGTAGAGGACGACTCCTTTAGTTCCCTTCCCGAGCTTCTTAGGTTTCTGGGGCACTAGCTGACCCGCCCTCTTCTTAATTCCCTTAAGTTCACATCGTTTGCCATCTTTCATGAAATAGATCTTAGACTCATTGAGGTTAATGGTTATAGGGTTGTACTCCTTCATCCAATCCAGTCCTAGCATCAAATCACAAGTGCCTAGGTTAAGAATTTTCGAGTCAGCTTGGAATGGCTTCCCGTTCATTGTCCATGAAAAGTTTGGGCACTTAGCATGGCTAGTCATATTCTCTCCATTGGCTACTGCCACCTTTAGTGGATTGGTGTCCATCACGGAGCACTTAACCTCTTGGACTACTGTGGCGTCAATGAAACTTGAAGTGGCGCCACTGTCCACTAAAATGATCAACTCTCTCCCTTCTGCCATGCCTCTCACCTTCATGGCATGTTGCGGTGTCAGTCTAGAGAGTGCTTGGGTTGGTATCTCTTCTTCTTCAGGGGTTTCTCCTTGGTCGTCACCATGGGCATCCTCATACACTTCCTCTTCTTCTCCCTCTATTTCCATCTCATCGCCATAGTCTAACTTGTCGCCCTCGATGTTCAACAACTTTGGATTACAACGGTGGCCAGGAGTATATTTCTCCTTGCACTTAAAGCATCTCCCTTGGGCTCTCAAATCAGAATATGATAGGGTGGGGAGTAGTGTTTGGCTTAGGTTGGTACGAGTTTGTGTTTTGAGTGGTGTTTGGTCTTGTGGCGGGGGTTGAAGTTGCTGAGGCGATGAGTTTTGTGTTGTTAGGGTTTTGGTGTGAAGGTAGGCTTTGCCCTCCTAGCCAGTGACTCTATCGCCATCTCCTGCAACTTAGCTTGCTGGAATGCCTCAGGAAGTGTCCTGTGCTTGAACATTTTCACCACCGCCTTGATCTCCTCTTTCAAGCCGCCCATAAAACTTGAAATAAAGTACTCCTCGGGTTGATGAGGTTATGCTTGCAGCAATTCATATCTTCCCTCCTTAAACTTCTCCACATATTCTTCCACTCTCCCTCTTTGAACCAATTGATTGAACTCCTCAACCACATCTTTGTGACCATCGCCACCAAATCTTGTCGCCACCGCCTCTTTGAACTCTTCCCAAGTTCTCATATCTTCCCTCGCCATGGCGCCATAAAGCCAAATCTCGGCTTTGCCAGTAAGATACATGGCCGCCATCTCAACACGTCGCCACTCATCAATTCCCATGATACTGAAGCACCTCTCAGCTCTCCTTATCCAACTCCTTGCCTCGGCGCCATCAAAAGTTAGGAAATCTAACTTAGGTAAGTGGTAATGGTGTTACTGTGGTGGGGGGTCAATTTGTGTTTGGCGTTGTTATGGAGGGGGTTCACTGAGGTTGTATGGTGGGGTATATGGTGGGTAATGTGGTGGCGTCAGTGGTGGTAGTTGGGAAGATGAAGCATGGTTTAGGGTTTGAAGGGTTTTATGGGGGTTTATCAAAAGTGGTGGATATTGTGATTTTGGTGGGAACTGTGGGGTTGGTTCTCGTGGTGGAATAATTTGGGAAGTACCAAATTGGTGG
>JAOWBR010178872.1:0-10845 GCA_028571145.1 Dionaea muscipula
TCTTCGCGGATAGAAGACCGAAGAAGAAGGCGAGATTCATTCGTCCGTAGTTCGATCGTTAAAGAGAAACTGTACACGCTTCCGTTATACTTTCAGGTATTCTATAATTGTACATTTTTCGATTCTATAGCATGTAGAATTGCTAACGAGTCCTACCTGCAGCCAATGAGTCCTATAATATCATTAATGCAGAATTGAAAGTAATTAAGAGGTTGAATGATATGTGATGGGAGTCACACAAGAGTAAGATCATGATCTTGAGAGAACAACAATAATGGTGTCAATACCGTGACGAAGCTGCAGGGGGTGGTTGTATTCAATGTGTATAGTAGGATGGATGGAATGGGAAGTGGAAACTAACAGTCAAAATAGGTATATATGTAAACTAGTACGGGAATAATTATGGAACTCAGGTTTTCATTGCAATTATATATGTAACACACACAAGACAATGCAATACCACTACCACCAAGGAGGTGTTGAATCCAAGCAACCAAAGCAGAACATAACATGTCACACAACGAAATAAGCCCCAAAAACACAACTTAGATTTGCATTGGGATGATATACATGTACATATATAGTCGCCATTGTATTTTTGTTTCATCATTTATCACCAAAGAACAACGATGGTCATTAACAGGTTATCAGGTTATGGGTTCAAATCCAGCGGTTTGGATTTGGGCTTCACAGTCAGAAGAAGGTACAACTCGCATCATAACCAAAAAACGGGACAATAATCTTCTAGTATTGAAAAGGCTGTAATTCACAAGAAACATTCATTTCAAGGAAATTCAAATGCCACACCAGATTGTATTTACAGGAAAAAAAGATAAGATCAATAGATGTAGTAAAAATGGAGGGTTATCGGTTGAAGATGGGTACAAAACCTCGAAGTCTGATTACGCTTTCGTCATCTGATTAAGTAGGCTGATGAATGACCATGCGAGGAGGAGGAGCTTCTCTTCCACATGGACTCCAGCGACTTGAAGCATCTCAATGGCCCACTCTGTAAGATCCACATCACATGAGAAATTGGGTTTACCATAGCCATAGAGAAGGATTCACTATCTCACTACCATATCAAAAACCTCACTCACTTCCAAATTCTTAAGAATGAAACGGTTGATCAACATTCCTGAAGGATCTAGAGCCCTAAAACACCCATTTCTCAAGATATTTATAACGCAATCGACAAACGTTATTACACTAATATGTATCATTACACGTATAAGTTTGTATTAACCATAAAGGACACACACATATATATATCTTAACAACTTAGACCCAAACCTAGGATCCATTTGAGGTTTGGCTAGAAACAATAACAGATCACCTGACTTCAATTTCTCTTTATTTACATGTTACAAATACTGTAAACTCATAACTTAAAAATTTTTTACACTAAAACAATAACTACTATGTCATTGTTCCACTCTGGCATCACCAAAACAGACAACGACAACCACAATTGCTGACGTTGTTGTTTCTGGCCTGCACGAACAATAATACCCAGAAGAAAAATAAAGCACCATGTTTAGTAAGTATAACTAACCAATACAAGGCTCAACAACACGCAACACAATGATCAACAAAGAAGATAAAACTCAACAGAAGAGGTCAATAATAATTACAGAATACAAGAATCTCATGAGAAAACAAATAACAGTCACTAAACTACAGCACGACCACATATAACCAAAAACAAATAGCGAAGAGGCACAACATCACACATCTCATAATGCCATAATCATCTCCTCTCCATTTCCACATCAAATACCAAGTCGCACTAAGAATAGCCACCAGACTAAATATGACAAGATACGATTAGCATAGTCACTAGGCAAGGAAATCGCATGATACAACAAGGATAGTCATCAGGCTAGGAGCATCATGTGCCACATAAGTCATTCATAGGTCTACATTATAGTGAGACTATAATAACCATCACACTGACCTAGAGCGAGAAACGTGTCATGTAATCACTAATCGTCTCCTTCACGTGGAATCTATCGACACAGGCAAGTGGAAAACAACATCATCTCCTTATGATAAACCAAATATACATCACATCGCATCATGTCACAATGTGACAATAGAAGGAGACACCATATGGATGAACTAAAGGTGATCAATCTCTTGCGACATCATGACTACAATGTGACACAGGTCAACAATGGCAGGCGTGTAAAACAAGAGCTCATAAAGTTTCCAAAGAACAAGGTAGCTAAGATGACAGTACAATACTACCACAATCTAATACTATCATATTCCTCAAGCAGTCCAACCTTATGTCACTCACCCATATAGCCATAATAACAATAGAATGTTAACCCAAACATTGCCCCTCTAGGACTAACCTCATGATCTATCCACACAACGAAATTACTCTCTACTTTCAAGGGAGTAATAAACAAAGATATAAACAAATGTGACAGCAAAGTGCACAAATTAACAATAAAAGAAAAGGAGAACTCACACATATACAAATTAAAGAAATTGTTAAGATACAAATATAATTTTCGAATCTCCTATGTTAAGGTTCACCTTTTGATAGAATTTGATTCCTCAACATGAAAAAAAAAAGGCTGGACAAAAAAAGAGAGAAGAGAATAATGATGAGAGGATAAGAAGAAGTTGGTAGAGAAAAAGATTGGGAGCCACCAAGAACTCATGCAAAGAGGAATAGAGTCATCAATGGAAGAATCAGTCCCCCTTCTTGCATATGCTGTCCGCTCTTGGGTCGGCCATCCTGATGCCACCTTCCTCCATCGATGCGCTAAGTTAATCCAAAGTGGAGGGGGTGAAGTGCTGGACCAGCTTCATTGGTCGCATCATCAACGGAGGCGAGGGAAGCACTTGGGGAATTGTCAGGAAACGAGTTACCCTTCTCTTCCCTATTCAGTGAAACACCCACAAACATTTCTAGGCATTTCCCACACATTTCCTGGCATTTCATTTGGTGAGCGTTTCCCCGACGTGCGTCACCTCGCAGACATTTCCATAATTCCTAGTAAAATACTAGTTCATGATGCAGCAAGCAATGAAATCCTTTCTCCAGTTCCAGGCAAATGAAAAGAAAAAGGAAAGACAAAAAAGGAATTTTTCACTATGAGTTCTATTTTCCATTCAATGCAATACAACATGAAAGATGAGAATTCAAACTGGTAAACCAAACAGATATTCAAGCCATAATAGATATGGTAAAGATATTTCACCTTCCACTTCCTCTTCTGATCAAGATTATTATTGATATACTCCAATCGATCGATTACTTCACAAAATGATGGTCTTAAAGATGGTCTCTCACTCCAGCATTGTTCAATTAATCTGTAAAAATCATCTTAGTTTCTAATGCTCATGTCAACTTAAAAAGTAACGAAAACATCCAAGTAATGCCAGAAAAAACCTATATTTGACGATTTTCCATAGAAATTTTTATAGGCCTGCCTATGAAATTAGTGATTATATGAGTTATATATTTTGATTTTTTTCCTATGCATGATAGTCCACTAATACATACAAAAAGTAATCTACAGCCTGACATAAAATATCATAAAGGTCTCTTAATGAACATGGTCAATGGACCTAATATAAGTAACAAGTACGATGTCCAATGAGAATTGACAAATTATCGATAAGATTAGAGACTTACTCCTTCAATCCATGGGCATAATTCTTTGATGGAGCATTAAAAGGTGGGCGCTCATTCGCACAATATGCTGCCGGAACATTCTGCTCTGGCATCAATGAAAATGGCGGACAACCTTCAATCATCTAGAAGAACAGCAGGAAAGGATTATTCATTCACTTGGAAGCTAGATTTTAAGTATTAGACATAAGTCATGACCAATGAAGCAGCAGTAAACAATTTAAGCAATAAATAGAACATAAAAAAATAAAGGTTAATCACCCCAATTCCTTGCAATTCCCACTGCAGAAACTCGCTTTTCTAGAGTGAGTGTGGAGCAGATTCAAGAAAGGAAGGCCTCTCACAGTACCATTACCGTAGAAGTTAAAACAGCAAGGTACAAGGAAAACAACTTTTTTTGGAATGAGAATGCAGAAGAAACAAATTTCAAGTTAAAACATCAACACAACCCATGAAACATAAAGCTCATTATGAGTCAACTACAATCTAAAGTTACCATTAATAAATTAAAAGTAGTAAAGGGCAACAATAAGAAACATATGCCTGAAATTTAAAGCTAGAGACGAAGGGAGGGTCACTCCTCCATCCAGCTTGCACTCTTCATCATTCAGAGTCTACTGCACCAGCAAGCCACAAACAACCTTCTGCAGTCTATTCATCCGGTTCATAGCAGCTATTTTTTGCTAGCAGCTCGCTAATCAATAATCAATAATATAATGCATGTTGTGCATAAATATGTAAGAAGAGATTCTTACTTCTTGAAGAATCAAAGCAAATGAGAAGAGATCGACTTTCACATCATATTCTTCATTCTTAAAGACCTCGGGAGCCACATATCTCCCTGCCATAATGACCATTAATCCATGATGCATTGAGAAAAACACGCAACTGCCACAGAACTGTAGAAAGTAGAAACACTACATAATATGAAGTGTAAACTTGTTCCCAAGCACGCCATCCTTCCATGATAGATCATATTGAAAGGAGGAAACAAAAACAAGAAGAAGCAGGCAAACAGTGTTTTGCAGAAGGCAAACTAGCATCTACAAGTTGTCAGAAACGGAAAGTTCTTAAGTTCATAATGCAGAACAGTATCATCCTGCATACCAAGTCAAATGAGCACATTCAACTTTCACTTGTGTTTCCAAATATTACCAGAAAAAGCTACTGGGAACAGCAGCACCATCACAACTGACCAAGACTACCACCAGTAAGAAAGCAGAGGATATGAGTATATAGGCGAAGGCATAATCTGTAATATTCCATGTGAGCATGACTCCAAATAGTCATGAAATGAGCAAACCATGTTTGAGCCAAAAGCAGAATACTTACAAGCAGTTTCTTGGAATGCCACAGGTCTATCTTCTTTAACTGTCTTCGCATATATCAGTATCTTGCTCAGACCGAAGTCTGCAACTTTCAGATGCGCAGCATCATCACGAAGGATATTTCTGTGCTTTCACACAAACACATAAGATGACTTCAGACTCCAGTTCAGCTAAGTTGGACCTTTAACTAGATGGTCAAAGAAGAAGCCAAAATTTTCAGAACACATACGAAGGCTCAAGATCTCGATGTATGATTGCTTCAGGTTTATGTTCATGTAGGTAATTCATTCCCCTGCAAAATACAGTCTGTTCAGAATATACTGAGAACAAAATCACCATATTCGAGAAGATAGTCAAGATCTCAAATTCTCAGTATGGCAGAGGTTGAGGATTATTTTAATACTAGTCTGCTCCCAAGTGACCAATAAATCACGTCAGATTCTTCTGTAGCAGGGGATGGACCAATGCACAGAAGGGTGCAAACCATAATATTCTTTCATATAATAAGATCCATGCATGTGCCTCTTTGGCACCAAGGTAACCAGAGCGGGTGCTTGAAGCCCCTCCCACACGCAAAAGAAACAGCAGATCAGACTATCTGGAGGCTTGATGAAACATCTAATAATCATGCCAACATACAATGAATTCATAGTTACTACAGGAGAAAAATAAGTTCATGCAAACCATAGTTAGTCTGTGCATATGACAAACCTCGCAACATCCAGTGCTAACTTTACAGCAATCCATGGTTTCAATGCCCCTTTTCTTTTCAACAACGCACGAAGATCCCCCTGCAGGAAGACAAAAATGGCCCTTAGTCCAGTTAGAAACTAACTGACATAGACGGAATACTCCCAGTTGCTCTAACAAAACTGAAGAACGTACTATTAGAAAGAAGAGAGAAGAAACTTCTTGCAACAATAAATTATGCAACACAGCTGTATAACCCAAAAAACGACTATTTTATCCCGTAGAGCAGTCTCTTTTGATTTTTTTTTTTTTCGGTAAGTATGTCTCTTTTGGTTTCACAACAGGCAACTGAAGTTTTTGCATTTAGATCCAGACGGAAAAGGTGGATACAACAAATTATATAAATCAACTTTCATGCAGAAGTCATCTAATGTACATGTTTGGTCTACCATAGAATCTTCGCCAGTTAAAAGCAAGTGAATGCCTGCAAAGGATGAACTCAGACAAAACTTAGGAAAGAAGCAGTCTATCAATAATCCCTGCAAGTTTCAGAATGATGAAATGAAGCAAGATGGTGCTAAATGACATATTTGAAAGAAGAGAAACCTTCGGCAAGTATTCTGTGACAATCATCATAGGACTACTTTGTGTTACTGCTCCTAAAAACTGGACAACATTAGGATGACGAATCTTCTGAAGCAAAGCTAATTCATCTCTGAACGCCTTTCTGGAAAACCAACACAAAAGAATACTCAGCCATAGAGATGAAACCAGATAACCAGAAAGTCCTGTGAACTGCTTAAAACAGAACAAGATTAGGGGTAAGAGAATAGATCAAAGACACCCATAGGAGACATATAACCAACCCACACTTTATCTTCGTCCATGATAACATCATCCCTGAGTATTTTAACAGCAACTTGAGTTCCACGCCATGATGCAAGACAATAAGTTCCCTGTGATTCACAAGTACACAAGAGATGAATGGCAAAATTATAAACCAACTCGATTTAGCCAGACATATATTAGAATTTCAGTGATGACACATCCATGGCATGATATGCATTCCCCTGACCAGAGGTGATACGGGGTGTAACATTCAGGTGGGAACTGTGAAAGTGCAAAATCATGGTGTCCTCATATGTGATCATGTATTTTCACTTTCACCATATTTACCACTTGGCGTTCCCATGTTAAGTGAAGAGCCAATGACTCGACATAAGATAATCTGAGTTAGGCCGAACATGATAGATGGTTATCATGCACAATTACCTTCAGTAACCTCCAATCAAACATGAGATATTGGACCAGTTTGTCCCTTTGACAAGTGAAAGATGTTATGATCACATACTATGACTTAATTTTTTGACACCCCACCTGAAGGAATCAGCCATCTGAAATTTTTGCTCAACACCCAGAATAAAAAACATTGCTATAAGCCGAAAAGAGAGGTGAAACAAAAATAACCCTTTCAATACTGCCGGATGGCGACAGGATGGAACCATTTCCTCTGCACAAGATAATAAACCAAGAGAACCACTATCTTTTGGGAATTAACTAATGACACTATCGGGAAATCACTTGCCAATTGCATTGGGCAACAAGTATACAAGGAAAAAAAAGGCACTACCATGTCTTATAAAATATTAGATATATTGGCTACTTCAATGAAACATACGTGAACAGCCAATCCTAACACCTCGAGCTTTACAAGCAGAAATTCAACTCCAGGATATATCAGGTACTGCATGCTCTGATCAAGTCAATGGCAACTATAAGTACCGTTTGTACCCGCCAACTTATATTTCATACGAAAAAACAGTAGTAAGACCTTTTGATTTAGCATAAAAGGAGAACTAGTATCAGAGCCAAAAAAAAAGTAGCATCACTAAACAACAATATTGCAAGAGTAAGATAAGTCACTCACCTTTGTAATTTCAATACTGTTCGTAAAGTCGAGCTCACTGGCAACAATCTCGTACTCAGGGACCTGACGACCATTTTTTACAAGCATCGGAGCAATCTGAAATGAATTAGGGAGAGGCTCAGCAGATGCAGATAATGATTGATAACAAAGTGCAGTTATCAAACTTGTCAACAGGATTCCCTTTTTTTCCCCTTTTTTCTTTTGGGGTAGCCACAAAATAAGTACCATTAAAAGCATATGCAATGCATACCGGAGGCTTCGCACCAAATGATTCCAAAATCTGGACAACATCATGATGTTGGTAGTAGATAGCATCTGCAAGGGGCTATTTAAGGCAGGCTTAAGTTAAATTGACTATCGGTCTGGGCCACTGAGCACAAATATCATAAAGATGTAAAATGTTCACAAACACGGAAACATTCTGCCTAGATAAGAACGCAATACATCTACCATCTCTCACTCTCCAAAAGTCTTGCAAGATCAGACCCTTGTACACTAACATTACTTCCTTAAGAAAGAGTAGTCTTCAAAGTCAAACAGCATAAGGTAGAAGATACATATGTCCTCAACGAAAGTATAATATGTTCATGTCATGACCACGAGAAAGACCGACAAGAGAATCAGCAATAAATGGCCATGAAGCAAGAGCTTCAGAGACCAAGCGCCGGACAGAGATAAGTGCAGCACTGCTTCTAAAGGTAATGGAAAGAGTAAAGGCAGATGATATAGGAATGTTGCACACCCTTACATCCCCATAACCAAAATACCACAATGTAATTCAAGTACGGTATGATCCAAGTCATAAGTTGCTTTGATTAGACTCATTCAAGTTTTTGGTAAAATTCAGAACTGAAACCTATTTTGTGCTCCACTGGAATTGGCTCCACGCTTACCTGACCACCAATCCACAAAACCTGTCAGCCATTTGTTCTGGCAAGATCCCAAAATGATAAACTCTTTCGTGGAAGAGTAGGAAACCTTAAGGCCTCTTAGCCAATATTAAACACTCCTTTCTTCCCTATCCAAGATGATATGTCCAAGTTATGCTAGCTAACGAAGCCTACTGTAATACCCTAATTCCATGTTGCTGGGAGAGAAGAATTTGACGATAAATGTCAGGTTCAACCTTATCAATAGCACTTAACTTTTTCGAGATGGAGATGATAAAAAGAATCTGTTAAAATGTGGTTGGTAAGATTGTGGGCTCCGGGACCACACGTGTGGACCAACAAGTAGCAGGCCTGAGTGCCGGTTGGTTAGTGCTTCTCTTTGAAGTGGCCTGAGGAAAACATCGTGTTTTAAATGGGGGAAATTGTAATACCCCCAATCCTACCTTTGTTTTAACCTTTTTGGGTTGGAGATGATAAAAAAAATTTGGTTGGCATAACCTTGGGGATGGGGCTTAACACCTTCCCGCGTGCTTTGAGCAATCTGAAAATCCTAATGAGAATCCAAAAGGCTATTCAGTTACACCAGTCACCAGCATCACACGAAGGTCCATAAAAGAATTGGTGATCGGTTTGATCACTATCATCATCACACTATCAGGGCTTCAATTTTGGGAAACTTCCAATCATTTCATTTAATTCAGATTCTATTGTCAATTTCCAATGGCATTGCTCTTCAGTCTTCACCACAGCCATGATCATGTAGAATTATGCAGGGGAAGCAGGGAAAAACAGCCAACCGAGCAACTAAAGAAGCGATAGAAAGGCATATACCGTGCTTCCCCAGCGATCCTTGGGATCGACCTCAGCGCCATTACGAAGCAGGAAATTGACAACCTCGGTCGAGCCTTGACAAGCCGCGACATGGAGAGGAGTCCTCTCATCGATGTCGCGGAAATTGACGTTGGTTCCGGAGTCCAATAGCTCCTTGATGCCTTCCAAGTCGCCATCGTTGGCACAGAACATCAACCTCACTCCAGACTGCATCTCAGAGGGCTCCTCCTTGCCGTCGTCCTTGTTCCAGGTTTCCGGCGCCAGCGACGATTGCTTTCCAAGCGTAAACCTCGCCGGCGAAGTCGACTCCATTCTCAACCTCCGATTCGATCTCTGATTTCGGTGTCCTGTTTCACCGACTTGGGGAAAAAGAGAGAGTGCACACAAAATGACAAAATGAAGCAAGAAAGTTCCTAGTTCGAGTAAGAGAAACGAAGAGTGGGATGTCCTAATTAGAGCATCTCCGGCGCATACTTTTTTAGTTTGAGCGTCCGAATAGCGCGTCGATTTTTTGAATATGGATGAAAAAATGGAAAATGAATAACGAGACAAAAAAGAATTGATGTACATAGAGATAATTCAGTGGCGTTTTGATCTGTCAACCTGTTAATTATGAGATTAAAAATTTTTATTATTAGATTTATTTTGCCTTGTTTTCTGTTTTCTGTTTTATATTTTATTTTTTAAAAATTATTTTCTATATTTTGATAGAAATTTTTAAAATATCCAAAACATAAAAAAATTCAAAAATAACAAATTATAAATTATAAATTATAAACCAAACATATTTTATATTTTTTTTTACTAAAACTTAAAAACTAAAAATAAAAAATAGACAAACCAATCCTATTAAAACACAAATTCCATCAACCCTAACTCCTCTACCTCTCTCGTACAAGCCATCTTCTTCGTGTCTCTGCTTCGAAGAAGAAGAAGAACCGCAAGGAATCGAAGAAGAAGAGAAGCTGTCGTCGAACGAGACCGAAACCACCCCTCCACTCCTCCCTCATCTCTCTCGAATCTCCTTTCAACTAGCACAAGAAGGAGACGACAATCGAAGGAGACGACAATCGAACCTGCTGTCGAAGGAGACGACAAGCTTGTGCTGAGGTCCGAACCCATCTCCTCCATTCCTCTCCCATCTCTCTCCATTTTTTTTTTTTTTTACAATTGTTGACAATCGTTTTTTTTTTTCAAAATTTAATCGTATTCCTCTACGTTGAGATTTTTTTTTTGTCGCCCCTTCGAATTTTGTGTGCCTCCTGCTCGAATTTGGTGTGCCCATGTTCGAATTTTTTTCCCTGTCGTGCTGTTGATGTTTTTTTCTCTGTTTGAAGAATTTTTTTCTTAAGAGATGGAAATGTAGTATTTTTTTAGTTTACGGTCATAAATAGTGTAAAATTGGAGTTGCAAAAAGCTGGTTTCTTCGCAAGACACCCCACGTTGGGGTGTACGCGTCTTTATTTTTTTATACCAATTTTACCCCTGACGACAGTATACGACCGTGTATATTATATAGAAACGACC
>JAOWBR010178882.1:0-10845 GCA_028571145.1 Dionaea muscipula
GACAGAGTGGCCGGGTAGACATCGCCGGGTAGGGTCTGGTCGCGCCAAAAACCCACCCTATTCAGTTCAATCTTCTTGTCCACGTGTCAGGAGGAAATTACTCTTGTATTAGTGACCTACCCAACACAAATGTCCCTCTCACATCTTATCAATCATCGGTGTCATCTCAATCTGCTTACGTATTTCCTCGTTCTTTATTTTCTCCCCTGGAGTAACACCGCACATCCGTCTTAGCATACATATATTTTCCACCACCATCCGTTGTGTGTGACTCATCTTGATCGATCAATACTCTGCCCGTATAATAAAGTGAGTCTAATCACAGTTTGATATAATTTACCTTTTAACTTTAAAGGTACCTTCTTATTGTACCGAACATTTGATGTGACCCTCTATTTCTACCAATCCGCATTAATTATATGTGTTACGTCTTCTTTAATCTCTTCATCCTCATAAATAAGAGCTCTTAAATATTTATATTTGTTTGTCCTACAAACACTACATCCATTCACGAACACTTGTGGGGCTCCTTGCTCCACGCCTCTAAACGCACATTTCATATACTCCGTCTTATTCTTATTAATTTGGAGTTGTCTAGCCTCCAAAACTGTCGTCCATATCCCCAACTTAGCTTTTACATTTTCTCCGATTTTATTCATCAAAACAATATCATCCGAAAAAAATATGCACCAAGGTGTTTCATCACACACATCCCTCACGAGATAATTTAGAAGTGACACAAATAAATAAGGACTCAATGTTGGCACGTGATGCACACCAATGATGATAGGAAAGTCATATGTGAGTCTTTCGACCGTCCTAACACAAGTTATCATCCCTACATATATATATATATATCCTTAAACACATTAATATACTTCTTACTCACCATGTTTATTAAACCATTTCTCTCGACACCTTTAAGGTCTATGAAGATCAAGTGAAAGTTTGTCATTCTCTCTATAAATTTCGACACCATACCACGACTCACGAGTAGAACGTCGTGACATCAACTGATATCTGTAAGATGGGCTGAAGAGTGACAGCCCAATATTCGTACCGATAAACGCGGCCTGCCGAAGCTTGCCCGCCAAAATCTTCCGCTGTACGAACCCAAAGAAGAAGAAAACAAAGAGGCAAAAAAGCCTCTTCCTTCTTCCTTCCTTCCTTCCTTCCTCGCCAGTATACATTAGTTTAGTTCACTACTCAGAGTGGCCATAGAGTTCTTGAGGAGCTTTCTTTCCTCTCCCTCGTTCTCCTTTTCCAAGCATACGCTTGAGCATCTCCATTGAAGCACAATCGAAAGCTCAGACAGGCAGTGATCCGGTTTGATCTGATGTAGCAGATTCTTAGGGTTTTTACTTTGAACTGGTAACACAATCGGCGGTGATGGGGAAGAGAAACAGCGTAATTCTTCTGTCGTCCGACGAGGAAGACACCAGCGACGCTCGCCTACCTGGTCGTTCATTGCGCTCGAGGTCGAAACTTGTCGACTCGAAGTCGTCGCTGTCATCATCAAGATCTAAAACCGCTGCTCGCCCCTCCAGGCCTAGGGCACCGAAGAAGGCTCGGATTTCGGATTCATTTCTTTGTACTGTGAAAGAGTGCGATCGATTTGATGAGGTATTTCTGTCTGTAGACTCTGCCTTCTTTGTCAAAGGTGTTGTGAAAAAGTGATATGCTTAAGTTTATGCTAATCCTTTGAACTGGATCTGGCAATTCTACCAAAAAGAAATACTCGAGCTATGTTACTGAATTAATATGCATTCATCTTGTGTGCTTGTTTGAGACATGTTAGATGAAATGAAATGATTGTGTTGCTTGATGCAGTTTGAAACGCTCTATGAAGATTTCAGTGAAGACTTTGCAGGGTTTAAGGTATCAGCTGGTAGGCTGTTATACATGTGTTCTTCATTCTTTCTTTCCTTCTTTTTTTAATTCGCTTTTGTTTTGAGATTTCAGTTAGTCATCATTTGAAGTTTCTTTATTATCTTTTCAATTCATGTAATTCTTTTACTGGTTTCTTTTTTTCTTCTCCTTTACTAGCTTCCCTCAAGTTGTAGAGTTGAAAATTTGAATTTCAGGATGGAAAGAGCAATGTAGAAGAGAAATGGGTCACGCAATATTGCTAATTTCTGTCCGTGGACATCACTTTTATGTATCTTCACATCTAATCTGCAGTTGCATTAACTGAAGCAGAAGTTTTATTACACATAATATTTGATTGGTGCTTGTTTTGAAGAAATACTAAGCTATGCACCGGCTTTTCTTTTTTCTCTGTTTTGTTGTGTTTTTCCTATAATGCTTTTTCTGGATGTTATCCCTTATCGAGAAGGAAATGGTTCAGGAGTTAGAAGGCCTGATGGAATGGAATCATGGGTTGATAAATACAGACCTTGTGCATTGGAAGAGCTTGCTGTTAACAAAAAGAAGGTAACTTTGTATTTTGTTCTGATTTATAAATTTGCGTGCTTTGGTAATCCTTCTTCACAATATGCAGGTTGAAGAGGTGAAATTATGGTTTGAGAAAAGGATAAGAGCTACGCAGGTATTGACTAGTAGAGGTTTTGTTGTGGGACATTGGGTAGTATTTTTTTCCTTTTTTGCGGGGGGGGGGGGGATTGAAACTTGTATTCCTGATTAAATAGGGGATTACCAATTGCTGTCTAATATATCAAGTTAGACATGTACTTTTTATTTGTTTTGAGTGCATATAAGCCCGTTTGCCATTAAATGAATTACATATAATTGTGAAAAAGCTACATATTTTCTCTCTCTCTAATCAGTCTGGTAATCTTCTTTTTGGTTTTAGAAACAAAAGTTAATGGAGAATGAGGAGGAAAGTAACCAAAAGAGAAAAAAGACAATAGGTATTCCAGATCGCAAAAAAGAAGAAAAAAAAGAATCCAACTGATGAGGCTTCCATCAGTTGAAGGTCTACAAAGAGGGAGATGCATGTAGCCATACCTTAGGTTCTGCAAAGTCAATTGGTTTGCTATTTGAGGATAATGAGTCAATCATCATTTTTTGAGACTCTTCTTTATGAGAACAAAGAAGATAGGAAAAACATTTGGTTATTTTAGTGTACGGGCAGAAAGTTTGATTGGTGGAGAAATAAGACGTTGCTCAAATATCAAATGCAAAATATGTGTGTAAATAAGAACTATATTATTATTATTGGACTAAAATGCATCATTTTAATCTTGATGTATAAGCTTTCCATATGTTCTTAATGTATATTGACATTGTAAGATCAAAGATGGAGATGGAGTGCGGGAGAAATGAGAGGCTGTGGAAAATTCAAATATGTCCATTGAATGAGAATGCTATTATGAATGAAAATGTATGATTTGAATCTTGAGTTATGAGATTTGCCTATGAGTCCATTGATTTAGATATGGGCACTAGACTAGTGTCACATTTTACTTGAGTTGGATATTAAAATTCAATTTGTGAATGGTTAGAAAATGAAAACCACAAGCAAGCAAGCCATACTATGTTTCCATGGCTACTTGAACACCCCATTCCAATCCAACCCAACCCCAAAACAACATAGGAAAGAAATAAAGAAAAAAGAAAGAGAAAGTTTTGAAATCCATTGCCTTCAGTTGATGAGAATTCCAGTGTTTTTGGCAGGAAGTTCATAGTCAGGTTCTCCTGATCACTGGTCCAGCTGGTGTTGGAAAATCTGTATGTTCTTGCTCTTTCTTATATCAAAAATACAGAAAGAAGTTAAAAAAAAACAATTTTCAATGCATTGTTCCTGAAGTAATTGTCTTCAGGCATTGGTTGGCTGCATTATCTACCTTGGCAAATGCAATTGACTACTGTTTTGCTGCTGTTATTTTCTGCATCTTATATTGTAGGCAACTATCCAAGTGATTGCATCTCAGTTTGGAGCTACTGTGTGTGAATGGAGTACACCAACCCCTACCATATGGCGAGAGCATGTTTATAACTCAAATTCAGGTAGGTCTTCTCACAGCAAGGTTTCAATGGAAGACAACAGGAATGGAATTATTATAGTATAATCTTTCCCTAGGATACAGTGAATAAATAAGCATATAATTGGAAAGACTTAAGTTTGTTGAATTGGTTCTGAATGGCGTGGTGTCTTTGATAATCGTTTTATCTGTTTCTCTTGTTCATGCTCTTAGTTGCTTCGGAAATGGAGCCACGATTTCTAAAGAACTTAATCTTGTATTATTAGGAATTCTCTGAAACTCAACCTAGAGGCAAGGGTTAGACATTAGCTGGTTGTCCTTTTATGCTTTGTTATTCAGTGTCTACATGTTTGAGACCCTATCAATAACTATCCTATCTTTGACTTATGGCTAATCTTTCTTTTAGGGATCAGGTATATATCTAAATTGGATGAGTTTGAGAATTTTGTTGAAAAGGCAGCAAGGTATGGGTTGCTGCCATCCACCACTAATGGATCAGCATCAGTGATACTATTAATTGATGATCTTCCTGTAACAACTGGGAGAGTTGCTTATCATAAGCTTCTCAGAAGTTTGAAACTTCTCTCTAAGTCAGCTCGAGTGCCAACAGTGATACTGGTAACTGATTATGGTAGAGCTGACTCTGCTGATACTAGCATTCATCGTTTGGAAGAGCTATCATCATCTCTTGAGGAGGATGGGGCCTGTAAGGTGGCAATTTCTGTACATATTTTCATGGGATCATATTCTCTTTTTATGCTTTTATTAGTTCTCACATAATAAGGAAACTTTCAGGTGGCTTTCAATTTGATAACAGTGAATTCCATTAAGAAGACACTTTCTAGAATATGCAGCAAGGAACAGTGTCAAATAACCCCTGAGCAGATTGATTTGATAGCCAATGCAAGTGGAGGTGATATCAGGCACGCGATCACTTCATTGCAGTACTTCTGTGTCAACCCATTCTCAAAGATGTCCAAGTCTTCTGCTAAGTGCTGTCCGAGTGATTTAGATGCAAAATCAGATGATCTTACTGCACTGGTTGACCATTCTTTACCCTTTGGAAGAGATCAGATGCTTTCTCTTTTTCACGCCTTGGGAAAATTTCTACACAACAAAAGAGAGACGGAGAATGTTGTTGCATTTCGTGAGTATAGATTACAGACTCTCAACAGTCCTCCCCCCTGTGAGAGAGAGAAAAACCAAAAGGGGAAAAAAAAATGAGGGAAATGAAAATAAAAGCCGTGCGCATGAAATGATTATGCTGATCTTGGCCGTTCATCATTGATTCTGTATTGTTGTTTCCTCATGGTATAGGAGAAAATGTATTTCCTTTGAAGGAGGGTTTCACAAGATTACCATTGAAGATGGATGCTCCTGAGAGGATTCTTTGTCAATCATATGGTCAAGCAAGGCCCGTGTCCGAGTTCCTCCATGAAAACAGTAAACGTCTATGTCCCATTTTCTTGATTTACCATTGCTATAGCATTGAAGACAGTATAATCTTGATCAAAAAAAAAAAAAAAGACAGTATAATCGTTTCAAGTCTGATGAGTTGGCTTTGAGGGGTCTCTATTGATGCACAACCTTCTTTGCCCTTCCAAGAGTGGATTAGTGAAAATTGCAAAGGACATCTTTTATTGCTGGCAAGATAACTAACTTGAACCATAACGAGTCTGAGCTTCATCATTCCAGGCATGAGTAGGTGGTCAACCAGTTGAACCACCCATTCTGTCTGGCCTTTAAGCTGGTGCTGAAAGTTTACTTGTGATATCACCTGGACAAAGTTTAATGGGAAATCTTCCCACTCAATGGTTTCCTGGAATCCTGGCCTTAGATTGAGTTGCTTGTTACTGCTTGTATATACTAGACTTTCTGCTGACCTGTCGTCATTGTTCTTAAAAGAGGCCTTTCTTTTCTTGTTCGATGATCACCATTCCTATCTGGATTTCCAAGATGCTGAGTTCGAGGTCGAGAACATGCTTGCCACTTCAACTTTGCTGCAGTCAAAGCTAGGGACATTTATTTTTGACGGTCTAAAAACAGCCGAATAAATTTTGGCATCGTTGTCGGGGATTTGTTATTGATTGATTGTGCCTTTTGCTTTCTTTCTTGAAGTGCTATTACATTTGCTTGGTAGTTAAGATTTGCTGGAGTGCATGAACTTTACCGGTCCTCTAACTAGATCACGAGTACAGTTCCTAGCCCAGTAGACAGTTATATTTTGCTGAATTAGAGACTAATCTACCCCATGATCAAGTTTATACTGAAACAGACTCTAATTACTCTGACGGTCAATCTGTGCATTCAATACCCATGGCTGCTAATGATTAGCACATTTTATGTGCTAAGTCTGTGCTTATCTTATCTTGATATGGCAACATTCTGTTCAATCAGAGCATGATTCATCCCCTATTTTGATGTGCTCCTCCAGGAGCCTTTCAATTATCAGGACCACCAGGGAGGTTGGGATGCCGATCTCGTTCAATTATCACCTCTACAGAACTTGAGGAACACGGAAATACCGACCTCGTTCTTATGACCCCCATGAACTTTTGTTTTGAGAATCTCACTAGCTAGACTCAATTTGTACCGTCTATGTATTTCAACTTTGTCAGACATCGTCAATTGGGTGGTATTTACCTTGCAGTTCTAGACTTTCTGGATGAGGAAGCCATTGAAGATGCATGGGCGATTACATCTTACCTGGGTGATGCGGACTGCTTGCTTTCTGCTCCTCAGGTGGGTAGAAGTTATGAAGCTGAGAATATATTGCAGTCAGCTGCTGCATCAGTTGCGGTGCGTGGGGTTCTTTTTGGAAATGCACACTCCGCTCCTTCCAGGTTATGCTGTAGAATGCCTTTTTTCTTTATGCATCTTAAGGGCCAATTGAATGCAACAAAAAGTGAGGCGTATTATTCATGAAGGAAGAAAAAAATATAGAGTATATTATATTTAGAGAGTGAGTCTCAATTGATATGATGTGTATAGAAATAGATTAAAATGTCAAAAAAAAAAAATGGTTTGGCAATATAGATGACTATAAGGTGGGGTCCACTGTAAAAAGCAGAGAGTAACAAAAGATATGGAAGGTGTATTAACTTTCGCTGGTCTCAAGTCTAGCGAAAGTTAATGTACTTCAAACAGTAAAATAATACGTCTCTCTCTCCATATCTTTTGTTTCGTAATTAGTGTAAAATATTGGTTTGACAATAATACACCTCATATTGAGGGCATATTGGGTGTCTTCAATTGAATCAATTCATCCTTCTTAAGATTTGATTTCTGTGTGTCAGATGGCATACCATACGCCGCCCGAACATGTGGATTGTGGAGCGAACAACAAGGCTCAATAAGGTTGATTGCCTGTTGTTGCTGCTTCTTCTGTTGGCCTTTTTTCCTATTGTTTAGGCTGCTTCTGACTCACTTTTTTGAGCTTGCAGTATGAGATGGAGTACCAAAGGTGTGTTGGCTATAACGGCATAAGCTTGTGCAGCTTGTCAGTTTTTGCAATCGACTACAGACCAATGCTGAAGTGGCTTGGGAACAGGGTAGCGAGTGAGGAATTTGATTCCATGAGTTTGACAAACCAACAAAGCGACGATGATGATATTGAAGACTGGTAGTAGGCATCATTCATTCAGCATCAAAGTTAAGGGGCCGATGTTTCATCATCGTTCATTCAGCATCGAAGTTAAGGGGCCGATGTTTCATGTCATTGCTCACACTTGTGGAAGCACTGCCACTTTGCTTTGTGTATAGCCAATTAGCCATATAGCCGTGAACCATGAGCCCCCTCCTTCGAAGGACCTTTAATCAATCTGCACAGCACTTGGCCAGGAGATGGTTTGCATCTGCTGATTCACATTTGCTTCTCTGTTACTGGTTTTATTTAAACCTCTGACACCAATTTTCAAGTGAAAGAAGCGTGTATCCCAGACAAAGTTCAAACAACTCTTATGCATTGAACGTTAAGAATCAAAGTGAGTAGGGGATTAAATGATCAAGCATGGAGATCTGAATAGTAACTTCACTACACATCAGTCTGAACGAAACGAGATACACAACCTATAGTTCATCGGCACCCAAGTCTCCACAGCAGCTTAAGCATTTAAATAGAGAATCCTACTTGGTTCTATCATCTCCTGGGCATTAGTGGTCAGTGCTACTTACAGAGCAAATCCTACTCCTAGAGCAGCCAGCCAGCCAGCCAGCCAGCCAGCCACAGCACAGCTATACAGGGAGGAAAGGAAAGATAACTAGATTTTGTTTGTAGTACCTAAACTCAAGTCAAGGTAGTAATCTCTTCAGATCATACTCCTGATCTACAATCTTGGCTTGGTTATAAACTGTCTCGAATGCATTCACGCACACGCTCGAGAAATCTGTGATGGCCTGAAACACTTGTGGGAGGCTCATCTGCAAGTTGTTCACGGTCAGCCCCCTCGTCACACTGACCGACTTCTCGTACTTCCCCTTCTCCTCCTCTGCCTTGGATTTCAAAACCTCCACTTTGACCCTCTTCTGAGAAACAGAGTCCCGGTGGCCCCTTCTGGTGTCAGACATTGAATACGGACCGTGTTTGGCTTCCAAGGACCGTAGCTCGGAAGCACGCTTTTCAAGCTCCTTGTTGGCAGCCTCACATTTCTTTTTTTGCCTGTGTTCTTCCCCTTGCTGGACCACGATGTCATGGATCACCAGCAGCAAGCTTCTGATCCCTTCGGAGGCAACTCTATCCGGGACATGATCAATCCCAAGCTGCCATTGTTCACAGAGTGAGTAGATGGTGGAATCTTGCCTAGCCTTCAGGATGTGACTTCTGTTGAGCTGGAAGAGGCTTAGCCGGAGCCATCCCGTGAGGGATTGGATGTAGTCACGTTGGGCCTTTACCAGATTGCAGAAAGATTGATGCCACTGGTTGAGCTCGACCTCAAGCTGGAGGGTCGACTGCCTGTGAAGCTCAGATGTCGGTTCTGGGGACGGTAAGGTGTTAAGAAACCTGAGCTGATTTACTATATGCCTTTGAACTTGGTGGCACTCGTACATGCTTCTCCACATGCACATTAAGCTGCAAAATAGATCAACGCCGCCATCGAAAAATTAAGCTATCCACACCAAGTGCAAAGAAAGCATCAACAACCATATATTTCCACAATTGAGCTTCAACTCTGACGCCCTTCTCAGGTTTTCTACTTCTCAAACTTTTGCCACTTTATCTATTAAGCAAGCAATAGGCACAACAATCTCTTTTAGGACAAAGAAATTGTAGTAACTACTGCATTTGTGGACAATGGGGGTTGAGTGAAGGTAGTCCTTGCCAAGAACTAACACCACCAAAAGCTAAAGCTCCTAAGACCCCAAAATGATCTATGAAAAATGTGAATCTCATTTTGACTTCAAACAAGATTCAAGCAAATAAAACTTCATGATGAAAAAGTGAATAAATATTACATGAATACACCAACTTGAGGAGGCCCCAGGTCAAGTGACCCCATGGAACAACTCTTTCCAAGCTTCCTCAAAAGCTTTGAGTCATTGGTGAACACCAAAGTCTATCTTTTCATTCATATATATTAATGTCTCGGTGGGTTGGGATGTTGGGCAATCAAGAATAGTCATATACAAAGGGTGGAGGTAGCGGAGAATGGAGATGAGGATATGTTTCGATGGATGCAAAGAGTAACTTTAAAGGATCAGAAGTATAACACAAAGATTCGTCGACGGGTAAAAATTACCCCGATTGAGGATAAGATGAGGATTGGACACGTGATAAGGCGATCACTGGAAACACTAGTGAGACGAGAGGAGGCAATGCTTGTTGAAAAGAAAGAGCATAAGAGGAAGATCTAAAAAAACCAGGAATAAAACTATTAGAACGGACTTGAAACTTTTAAAATTCACTACAATAGACACTCTTAACCGTTCAGAATGATGGAAACAAATCCATATGGCTGACTCCACCTAATGGGGGCAAAGGCCGATGATGATGATGATGATGTCTCATAACAATGCTCCCTTCCAAACTTTCCATTTCGAAAGCATGGTAAATATCAACCGTTGGCTCACAGAATCTGCACTTCAATATAAGGGAACCCTTTATAATCCATTGAGAAACCTGAATATAAGGCTCTATCCGCCTTATATTTGTTCTTCTCAATCTGTAAAGCACCCAAAGCATATCCATTCCCTCCTCTTACATTTTCATTCTTTTGGTTCAAATAGCAAATTATAGAAGAGAAATTACTAACATAGAATTAGCTGCAATAACCCAATACTAGCTTGGCTTAAACTAAAACCCAACTACCAATAAGACAAATCTAGCAAGTACAAAGGGCTCATGTGAGTGTCAATAATGCTCTATGAATCCCCATGTGACCAGCAGATCCAAATCAAAAGGGTAACAACTATATTATATATTTCCCCATTGTAAAAGCAAAAGGGGGGTGGGGAGATGGAATATGGATGATTACCTGGTAGGCTTTTAGCTATATAGGTAGGTAGATGTAGAGAAGAGAGAACCTAGACATATCACACCTTACTATAACAAATGTTTTACATCGGACGGAGTGGAAGAAACACATTCGTATAACTGACCCCACCTAATGAGATGTAGTAAAATGGATGATGAAAATGATGATAATGATGTATTGTTTATCGAGACTTATGTCTATAATCTTTCTTATTGTGTTTTTATATATTACTATGCATTGATATCCATTATCATGTGTTCTTATACATTACTATATATATATATATAGGGATAGATTATATAGTCAAAAATAATGCTAAAAACAAAGCCAAAAAGGTGCAGATGACATCAGCAAGATAGAAAAGACAAAACTGCTGACATCAGCGAATAAATCTAAGCCATTCATTATGGCAAATCTAGTGGTTGTAATTC
>JAOWBR010178893.1:0-10844 GCA_028571145.1 Dionaea muscipula
CCTCGGGGCCCTCTAACGTAGAGTTTGTGACGTGTGCAGCTGGTGGACAGGTGGCAGGCACGTGACAGACATCTTTCTTCCACGTCATCGCAGCCGTTCAGGAGCGATAACAATAGTGAAATTAATAAAAAAAATTTATTGAAAAAATCTATTATATAAATAAGATAGGAGTTTGAATTTTTAAAAAAGTATTTTCCAATATGGACAATTATGTGAGAGAGAGGGGAATAAGAGAGAGAGGGAGAAGAGAGAGAGGGAGTGGAAAGAGAGGGAAAATAAGAAAAAAAAATTATATTTTCGACGTGATAACACTCTACTTTTATTATTTTTAATTGATTCAAGGGGTGTAATGTTTATTGTGCCGAATGCACGAATAAATTCTAGTTAATAAAAAAAAAAGAAGATAAATAATTTAAGAAATTATAATAAAATATTATAACATTAAATGTAGCCAATGATTTAACAAATCTACTATGGTAAACATTTACAATTAAGTAAAAGTTTGAACGTTTGATTGAGGTCTTTTAACCATGGTCTCCACAGCCGTAAACATTTACCTTTTTTCTTTAACCATGGTCTCCTCAGCCGAAAACACATCCTACTTAACCACGGTTAGTACAAATTAACCATAGTTTTTATCATGAAATCGTGACTCTCCACGTGTCCTCTATCAACGGCGAAAATTAACCGATTCTGGATATTTCAGATCCAAACAACTCTATATATCGTCCTATATCGTGCACGTCCATTAGAACCCTAAACAGCGAGGAGACATTGTAAGCGTTTGGAGTGGAAAGCTTCGAGATCTGAAAAATGTCGAACCCGAAGGTCTTCTTCGATATGTCGGTCGGCGGCCAACCAGCCGGGCGGATCGTGATGGAGCTCTACGCCGACGTCGTGCCCCGCACAGCCGAGAACTTCCGTGCACTCTGCACCGGAGAGAAAGGCGTCGGTAAGTCCGGCAAGCCGCTGCACTACAAGGGATCTTCCTTCCACAGGGTGATCCCGGGCTTCATGTGCCAGGGAGGAGACTTCACGGCCGGGAACGGGACAGGCGGTGAGTCGATCTATGGGGCCAAGTTCGCCGATGAGAACTTTGTGAAGAAGCACACCGGCCCCGGAATTCTGTCCATGGCGAACGCTGGACCGAATACCAACGGATCGCAGTTCTTTATCTGCACGGAGAAGACTCAGTGGCTGGATGGTAAGCATTGTGTGTTTGGACAGGTTGTTGAGGGTATGGATGTTGTTAGGGCTGTGGAGAAGGTTGGATCCTCCTCTGGAAAGACCTCGAAGCCTGTTGTCGTTGTTGATTGCGGTCAGCTGTAGACGGACGGTTGATTTTCTTCCCTTTTTATCAGAATGTTCCTTTTTCTCGTCTCTTTTCCCTTCTCTTTTCCATATCTCCTTGTGTTTCTTAAGGGTAGTGGTGATCCGTCAGTGGTAATTCAGACATTGATGTTTGTGAATTGCCATTTGAAATAAAATACTTTGTTGATTATGATATTAATCTTATTCGCGCTGGTGAACATATGATTTGTATGACCATCTGAGGATGCATTATGCCGTTTCCTTCCTGTCCTATTAATCGTGCCACTGATAATAGTATTTGGCACGATTAGTTTGACGTACAAAGGCTAGCGAATAATTTGAGGTTTAAAGACCTCCGAGTATATGGCTTCTACAAACATTTGACAGAGTCGAGAAAAAAGGGTAGAAAAAAGAGGGGATAAAATGGTCGAAATAATCTACACTTCCTGTATGAGAAAAAAAAAAACAAAACTCCCACACTTAACTTCTATATGAGAAATTGATCCGATCGATTTTTTGGATCGTTGTTGTATAAGAAAAATCAGTGTAAAAAAAATCCCGAGTTTTCATACCAACATAAACCTTGGATTTTTCACTTGATTTTTATTTTCGATTTCTTGTATGCACTCTTAAAATCATTTCAGATCCGTTTCACTGTATTCGTGGATTTCAATTTCACTTTATGAGATCAGATTACATTTCGGTCAAAATATCATGATATTTTTATTAAATTGCAAGATGATGCAATTTTTTAAAACGAGATTTTAATCTTTGAAAAAATCAAAAAACAACCTCAAGAAGTCAAGATTATGATCACCTTGAAGGACTGAAGAACTTTTCTTTTTATAGGTGCTTTCGATGCAAAAGCATGGCTTTTTTTTTTTTTTTTTTTTTAAATGAGAAATCCTACGGACTCGAAATACTGTTAGATTAAATAAGAATCGAATCCCGTAAGACTCGAACTTAAGATTTCGTCGTATTTGACGAACAAGGATGGTTCAAAAGCATGGTATTTTGTGGCGTAAGCTTTTGAAAAATCGAGTAGTTGAGTTTGAAACTAAAATTTTTAACGATTTTATATGTTCGATTCAACTCGTTAATATAACGAATTAAGTCGATTGCGAGTCAAGCGTAAACTGAGGTTCGAGTACATATCGATTCGAACTTGTTAAAAATTTTATAATTTTTGTATTTGAAGTGATTCTTAAACTTCCTGTACTCGAGTAAATCAAAAGTAGCTTAAAAAATTTTGTACTCATAGGTCTAATCCGAGCAAACTAATCCTCAAACTCTACTCATTAAATAACCGAGTTAAAATAATAAATTCGACTTGAGTCATATATAAACTAGTTCAAATTTGAGTAAATTTTAATCGAATCGAATTATTCTATTCGATTTACTGCTCTAATTTCGAAGGAAAATGATACAATTATAACCAACTTTTACAACAACTTTTACAACAAGTCAAAAACGGTGCCGTTTTTACCTCTTCCTTTTGTACAAAAAAGAAATAAAGAAAATGTCCTAATTTCCCTCTTGGCGGGAACAAAAACCATCATCCATTTAAGTGGTAGAAAAGAGCCAACTGCATGACTCCAAAAGCTCTAATACAAAAACTTTTACATCAGCTAATAAAAAACTGCAAAACTCCAAAAGCTGTATAGCATCCTCATTTCACAGCAATGCCAATAGATCAGCCTCCTAGGAAATTTGACTACCCGCAATTGTTGGTTGATCTATCCAAACTTGATCATTGCATAAGTTTGCCATGTTATTTTCTGAACTTGGAAAATAAGAGACAAATTTGTTCAAGCTTGTTCCAGTTGGACATATGGTTGTAGGAAATGGGAACGTATGTCCGCCTTGCATCATGGTAGCTTGCATATAATGGGGCATCATGTTTGGCCACATTGATTGGCCCATGTTGCTTGGGTGACTCTGGCAAAAAAAAGGAAAAAATCTATATTAGCAAAGTCACGAACATTTACATTTACATATCAACAAAATGACCCTTACATTTACATTTGCAACACTCTCTTGTGTCCCGAACTCATGAACCACCGCAATCTCCTGAAATAGCAAATAGTATAATGCAATTTTTATTAGACATATAAGAGTGCATATTAGCTAGTAAGTAGTAAATCTTAAACAACTTATACCTTAGCTTTATCATCCGACAATGTATTCTTCTTTTGCACACTTTTTTTCTTCATAGCCTTTTCCACAACATCTTTCTTCCGGTTGCACGGCGGTCTCCCTTTTCGTCGAATACCTTCCGGGTCAAGTATGTTTGTACTTTGTTTGGAAAGTGGAACCACGTTACTTTCACAAACAACTGAAGCTTCCGCCAACTCTCGTTTTAACTCGTGTATCCGAGTCATCACCATATCATATTTATTTTGAGAAACTTCTGCTAAATCAGCAACCTCTCTAAAAAGATTGCACATGTTGTCATGCCGATGAGCTTCAATTGACGATGAATACTTATCGTAACTGATCCGAATTTTTGTGTGGACCCTTCTCACATTTTTGCACCATCTTCTCAACACATATTTGTCAGGCACTCTTTCGATTCCATGTTGATGCCATATCGTTAGTTGATGTGCACACACCATTCCTCTATACTCAAACAATCGACAATTACAATGTGTTTCATTGCTTTGAACATTAAAATCAACAGTAAATGATACATGTTTCCTCTTTTTCTCTTCTCCTTCTCCGAATGTAACCCACTGTTTTTCCTCATATTTTGATAGAACATCACCTTTTTTGTCATCGAACACAAGCATTCAAGTCTCCCGACAAATTGTTTTTGAAACTCTTTAACCTTCTCATTCGTGTAAACACTTTGAAACTGCTTCTCCAACTCACTTCCAGTTATACACGGAATGTAAGTGCACCAACTTTTCACATCT
Organism: Dionaea muscipula; assembly: GCA_028571145.1. NCBI lineage: Eukaryota > Viridiplantae > Streptophyta > Magnoliopsida > Caryophyllales > Droseraceae > Dionaea > Dionaea muscipula. The sequence continues at coordinate 4,227 of JAOWBR010178893.1, forward strand.
TCTTGTTTTTCATTTTCCACCTTATTCGCCAACGCATTTTCATATTGCTCCACAAATTGTTTCAAGGTCGTTTTTGAATTCACATAACCATCAAAATATGCATTCATTCCCTCACTTCTTTGAGTGGATGACATTCCCGCCCAAAATACATCTTTCACATAAGCAGGCACCCATCGCTTCCTCTCCAAATACAACCCATTCAACCACATGTTACTTTCAAGCTCGTATTTTTTTATGAACCCAACCCAAGCATTCTCAAATTGTTCTATTGTCAGTGAATCATAAACAACCTTACGCAAACTCCAACTAATTTCTTTATATGCATTGTACCCGCTCAACTTTTGAGGCACCTTTTTCATAATATGCCATATGCACCACCGATGTCGGGTGTTAGGGAATACAACTTCTATAGCATTCTTCATGGCCACGCATTGATCCGTAATTATTGCTTTTGGAGCACAACCCCACATGCATGTCATCCAAGTCTGAAATAACCATGAAAAGGATTCTGTGTCTTCATGAGAAATGAGTCCACAACCTAATAATATCGACTGACCATGATGATTCACACCAACAAATGGAGCAAAAGGCATGTCATATTTGTTTAGCAAGTACGTTGTGTCAAAGGTCACAACATCACCAAACTCCTTACATGCTGCCCTACTCCTCGCATCAGCCCAAAATACATTTCTTAGCCGACCCTTTTCATTCAAATCCATTGCAAAAAAGAAGTCGGAGTTGTCTGCTTTCATTCTCATGAAGTAACTATGCATCGCTTCAGCATCTCCTTCTACAAGTCGTAAACGTCGAACTTTGTTCAAATAATTTCGGCAATCCCTCTGAAGATATAGAAGCTTATCAGGCCCCCCAGCCTCAATCTGAAGTGAGTCATAGGTCTTATGCATTTTGATCCCAGCTTGATCATTCAATTCAAGCTTTCTTTTTACATGTTCACTGAGTACCCTGTTGCTCTTGAAATACCTTGCTTTTCCTGGACTAGGTTCATGATTGTGCTCCAATACAACCTGGTTTAAGCTCCATTTTCCATCCATCTGCCTAACAACCCTGATGTGAGCTGGACAACCAATTCTTGATTGTGGCCGTGGTTTGACCGGGTTGTTTGTATTCACCTTCGCCTTTCCATTACGAATGCATGAAAGAGTTACATCCTTCAACTTCTCATCTTTTCCCTTTCTTGATGTTCTTTTAGTCACAGCAAATCCTGTTTGTTTAGCATATTTGCAGTAATAGAGATAAGCATCCCCCCATGTGTTAAATGTCATTTCCTTCTTTGGTTCTTCAACTCTCTCATCACAACTTTTTGTTGCCTCATTCTCATTCTCATCAGTACCCATATCATCAGATACTTTGTGTGAAGGTAATTCATTGCATATCAAATTGTCCCAGGCTCTCTATATATACACTCCATACATCTTCATCTATACAATCAGACACCATCGATATCATTTACTAGTTCAAAGCCCTCTATACCGAACAAAAGTGATAAAAATAACGTTCGAAAGAAAATCCTCCCATTTTGTTAAATAATGAGACACCCATTTCTCAAACACATGGAAAACCCTTGAAATTAACAAATTTGAGAAACTTACCGAATTACATTATCGAATTGAAAAAAAAGAAAGAGCATGCTTGAGGTTGTGAGGAGCACAAGTCAATGGGTTTTTTCCCCGCCAAGGAACTAGGAAGAGGAAAATTAGGACATTTTCTTTGTTTCTTTTTTTGTACGAAAGGAAGAGGCAAAAAACGTTTTTAGCTTGTTGTAAAAGTTGTTACAAAAGTTTGTTGTAAATGTATCATTTTTCAATTTTAATATATAATATATTTTAACAATCATGAAAAATACCAAATTTAAACCACAATGATGCCAAATTTTTTTATTCTCACCATTCATATTCTAAAAATCTCTAAATTTTTATACGCACTCAATCAATTATTATACAATACTCTCACTATTCATATTAAAAATCTCCAAATTCTCAATCTCTACTATTTAAAACTTTATATTTAGTGTGTACTATTTAGTTTTTCAATAAATTATTACACAATACTCTCAATATTCGAATATCTAATTTTCATCCACGTTCAAAAATTCATTGTATAATACTCTTACTATTCACGCTCTAAATCTCCCTCTACAATGTCGATGCTCTAGCACTTTCACTGTAGATGCTGTAAATATCGAGGAGACTGAAGTTGCAACCACCATTAATTAATCTAGGAAGTCAACAACTTATGCCAACAATAATGTCAACAACTATTCATTTGAATCATTTCTCTCAATATTAAGCTCCTCTAACTTTATTTTCTCCAATTTTTAATCTCAATCTTTGATGAAATCGCTCATAACCGTTATCATTATTCTAAGAGCAACCGTAGTAATGAGTAGCAAAAATGCTACATAACCTCTCTCATTATTCACACATTAATTTTTATTCACGCTCAAAAATTTTTTATACACTACTCATTTTTTAAAAAACACTATTTTTTAAATTATTATTCATCATATTTTATTAATCATTACACAATGTTCTCGCTATCCATTCACTCCAAATTTTTTCGTTCCTAATGTTGCTCTAAGTTTCTAACTCCCCCATAATTAATACGCAAACATTATACTTTTTTTTTAGAAAAAGATGAACGATAATACATAAATAATGAATCAACCATTCTTTGTGGTGCCAGCAGCAATCTACCATTCAGAGGCTCAGAGCTGAGCTGACTTACATACAGTTGTCCCTCACCTTTCTCCTATTAAAGAACTACCATTGATGGTCTTCAATTTACCACCACTATTTTCAGATCCATCATCCCACAAATCACAAACTCGTTCTCAAAATTGACCCACAATTCTAAAAACAATCCCAAAATGGAGTCAATATTGGGAAGCATTGCAGTGGACGCAGCAACGGGGACACTGAACATTGTGTTGGCAACAGCAGTCGACGAAATCAAGCTGACATGGGGGTTTAGGGGCGACCTCGACGAGCTCAAGAAACGGCTGAAGATGCTGCAGGCATTCCTGGTGGACACCGGGACCAGGGAGTCGCTGACGAACCTCGAGCAGCTCTGGGTTGAGAATGTGAAGGAGGTCGTACGCCATGCCGATGATCTGTTCGACGAATTTTCCTTCGAGAATCTTCGAAGGAAGCTGGAGATCAAGGACCGGTACTACAATAAGGGGAGCCCGCTCAACGCTCGGTACTGGTTCTACTTCTCCATGTCAAACCCACTTGGTTTCCGGTGGCGGATGGCTCATCAGGTCAAGGACGTCACGTCTATGATTGACGGCTTGTTCCGAGAGGCCCGGGATCTGGGGATCCGAGCGACGAAGCTGACCAGGAGCGATGGCAGCTTGGGGTCGGTGGCCGATGGGGAGCTGCATCAGTACAGGGAGGTGGTGGATATCCGCCAAGTTGTTGGGAGGGACTACGACGAAAAGTATTTGGTGGAGCAGCTGTGCGGTGCAGACAGCACCGAAGATCTTTCCTTTGTCGCCATTGTTGGGATTCCAGGTTCTCTTTTCAGTTCATTGTTGTCTTATTTTATTGCATAATCTCAAGTGTATCGCATAATTATGAAAGAGGCATTATACTCACAATTAATACGCAGGATTTCATATCTAAAAGTTATAAAATTTAAAATATTGGGGTGTTCTTGAGGATAAATTAGTTTCCGCTTGTAGATTTGATCATAACAATAAAAATTAGGAATGCAAGCAATCATATCTCATCTCAACTAGGCATTGCATATTTCTAGTTGACGAGGAAACGTGTTAAAACAAATATATGTATTAGGGTTTGCCCGTGCCATTGGCACAGATGAGTAGTTGCAGACACTTCTATAAAAGATGATGCAACCGGCAAAGTGGTCATTCTTACAGACGTGTAGCCAATAGGTCGGTCTCGAGTCTTTTGAAACCCTAGTCCCCATATCCCTCATGGGGGTCAATTTCCAAATCTCAAAGCCATCTAATAAGCCCAAAAATTAAAAAAACAAAAACTTATACACCAACAACAACAATAACAAAATGCAATTACAACAGCAGAAGCAGCAATAAAATTATAGAAATTGCATAAGGGTATGGAGAAGATAGCAAATACAGCATTGTCGGCTATTGATGAATTAACTAATTCAATACGTGTATAGCTTTAAAAAAAGTGAAGAGATGCACACTTCCAATTGTTTAATCTAGAACAATAATCGAAGTGTTTCAAAAATCTTACCAAGGGTATGACATTTTCCTTACCGGCTACCGCTACAGCTTGCCTTTCTTTTCTTGTTTGTTGGCGTCTCTATTTGGCTTCTCGTATTCCCTTTATAATGGAATTTGTTAAGAATCAAATTAGACGTGATTTCAAAGAAAGTTCACTCTGTTTAATTAATATATGTCAACATTAGTAATGATCTCCATAACACTGATGAAAAAAATTCTCCAAAGCAACTTAATTCTGTAACAAATAAGTCTATTTAGCCAAGCATAATGTGTGAATAGAATTTGGTATTCGAAAAATCAGTAATGAAAAATAACGTGTTTTAGATTCCTCACCGAATACAGGTCAATCAACTGAGAACTGAGTGCTCTACTAACCAAATACAGAGAACTAAACACAGGCCAATCAACTCACCAAACACAATGACAGAGAAGCTTCCCAAACACTGAGAATCACAACTCAACATAGAGAACTAAACAGAGAATCACAACTCAGAGAGAACTAAACACAAACATAGAGAACCAAACAAACCAATCACAACTCAATCACAACTAAACACAAACATAACTCGACACCCAGACACAACTCAACTCAAACACAACTCACTAAACAAAGAATCATAGAAAAGCTACCCAAACACAGACACAACTAAATCAGATAACTTAATCAACTCAACTCACAAACAAAACTAAATCAAGCTTCCTAAAGACAGAGAACTAAATGAATTCCCATACACAACTAAATCAACTCAACAATTCAATGAATTCAACTCAACTCAACTAAATCAACAATACAAATAGACACAAACACAACTCATTACCCATTAAAACAACTCAATCACAACCCAATCATAGAACTCACCCCATCACCAAATTCACACGAAACTCAATCACAACTCCAAGCAGAACTCAAGCATTCAAACACAGAACTCAGAACTCAATCACAAACCAATCAGAACTCAGAAACCAAACCAATTGGAACTCAAACAAACCAAACCAAACCAATCAGAACTCACATATTGGGCATTATCCACTTCCAAAAGACATGCTGACATTCAGCTAGTAAGCACTTTGTCGATTTTATTTAATCAAACTGATAATCAAGAGTGAGAAAGAAAAAAGCCAAAGAAACATTTCAAAAAATAAATAAATAAGTAAATGAAAAATTGATTAGGCACACCTGCTCAGACATCTAGTGGGACTTCAACTTTGCTTTTGCCTCGATTTTGAATATCTGTAGATGATCTTGAGTAGTTCCCGGAAGTTGAGCTATTCAAAGTATCATAGCTCACAATTAGAAATATTTCCAAATTAAGTAGTAATTAGAAGCTTATTGTTCTAACTAATAATTACTCTTGATGAAAATAGACATATAAAAGTCAGAACAGATGATCTGAGCAGCCATCCAGCAAATACACATATATTAGAAACAATAAAGGGAAATATATTTCCTCAAAACCAACAAAAAAAGGTGGCACATAAATGCCATTTTCATGAAAACGATTGTGTATAGAATTGGCACGATTAATGAAAAAATGAAGCTTCATTTATAAATGATAGCAGCACAACTATTGATAGCAGGACAACCTATGAACTATTTTCCTATTAACATTTATAGTTGAGTCTATAAATGAAGCTAAAAGTCTATAAATGAAGCTAAACTACTGAAACAATGAAGCTTCATTTATAAATGAAACTACATAAATGAATTGATAGTGGACCCACTATCAATGAAACAATGAAATGTTAATAGTGGGTCTTAATGAAACAATGAAGCTAAACTACTGAAATGTTAAATAGGCACTATCTATAGTTGTCCACAATCAATTAATCAGACACAATCGGGTCTTAGACTCTTAATGAAACAATAAAGCTTCATTTTCTGATCCACAATCTACTCCAACATGGAGTAACATCAACTTTGCGTACTTGCTTTGGCATCAATTAAGTGACCTTCCTAAAACTGTGATTCAGAAGAGGTGTATTCAGATGCAGTTATTGGCAAGCAATAACTGCATTTAGAGAACAATATTGGCAAGCAAGGAATATAAACTCATCTGCCTTTTTCTATTCATCTAGCTGCAAGTATCTTTCAAGCATCCCATATGTTTTCTACATGTAGCTCATATCAGTGTGCTGCAAAAAGCAACATGCTAATAGTGTATTACAGAAGCAAAAGAGGAGCCTAAACAATGGATCGATATAGCAAAACTTTCAGTAATACCATGCTCTACTCTAACATGGAGCAACATCAACTTTGCATATTTGATTTGGCATCAATTAAGTGACCTTCCTGAAACTGTGATTCGAAAGAGGTGTATCTAGATGCAGTTATTAGTGCAAAATTTGGGTCTTTAGAGAACAATATTGGCAAGCAACGAATATAA
>JAOWBR010178904.1:0-10844 GCA_028571145.1 Dionaea muscipula
CTTACTCTCTCTCTCTCTTTTTAATCACAAGAGATAATAATACAAGGAACATAACGAAGTAAGAACTCTCATTCTCTGAGTAAAGCTAACCGGACCTCTCTCTCGTCTATTAACAATGCAAGACCAGGACAGGCTCATCCCGTAGTGAATGTAAGTCGGCCTCTTGGCGCATTTATATCTCAGTGATCTGGATAGGGGACTCTGAGCCTTTGGGCCGGAAAAACCCCGCCACTGAGTCGGGTCCGCTCCGCAGGGAAAAGTCTTGTTTTCATTAAGTTCTCTTAAAAAAGGGTTTAACATCTTCATCGTCCCGCAGTGAATGTAAGTCGGCCTCTCAGAGCATTTCTATCTCAGTGATCCTGGATGGGGGACTCGAAGCCCTCTGTTATACCCCGTGTTTATATAACCATTTTTATATTGATTTATGCTTATTTATGATTGATATATCATATTAGAGATTTTTAATTTTTTGGTGAATAGTGTTTCGTGAATAGTGCTCTCGGGTTTTATATAGCCATTTGGCTACTTTTTGCATCGCATGTCGTACGATCGTTTTGATTATACTGGCACGACCGGAATGATGAGACATGACCAACGAGTACCATATTGATGTATGTGGGTTGCACCGATTTTTTCGGATTAGTCGGTTTGTGAGATGACGGTTTTTAAGATTTCGAATTTAGGTTCGTTGTGACCGTGATTTATTTTTGTGATTTTTGGTGATGAGTTTGAGGCATTTAGAATTAGTGTGCACATGTGACAAGAGAATTAGGGATGTTAGAAGATTTAAAGGAGCCACTTTTTTTTCCTTTCCTTGTTTTCCTTGATTTAAGGGAGATTGAGTGTTGTAGAGGATTTGGTGTGTTTTGAGGAGGATTTATAGGCTGAAATCAGCCCCTCCATGCTGCAATTCTCACGTGAGAAGTAAAGGAACGGAGAAGAGAAGATGAAGAAAATGAAGAAGGTGATTTTTTTTGGAGATTCTTGGTGTTCTTCACTTTTTCACTTGAAGATAGACTTGAATCCTTCTTGACTTTGGTTTTTTATTTGATCGGCAAAGAAAATTTATTGCAATAAGAAAGATTATAATAAGGCGTATAGTGCATCAAACATCACCCAAGACTGAAAACATCCCTACTAGGTAGGCACCTTATCAGTCTGGCAATCATGTGTCGAGCACCTACGCAAGGAAGGAGGATACCACCAAGTCAACAAGAAGTCGACAAGAAGGCAGACAACATACTCAACAACATCCTAACAAAATCACCCCACTAATAACAAAAACCCCACCCGACATCAGTACAATGAAGAGAAGAACCCTACCCATAGGACCATGACAAAACAGTAGGATTGTAATATCCAAAACCAATACTCATACCCAGGGAACATAGCAAAAAGACACCCACACCTTACCCATGAAAAACCGAATCCCTGAGCGCCTGAACTAATAGCTACAACTACACCCCCTGAATTCCTCAACCTGAATGTCATAGCCAGTCATCCTATCCCTCCATGCATACAATCATCAGCTCTAAGGATCCAATCCCAAACATAACCCTGCCTTAATTTCTGATAACTCACTGCTGCCCAGACAACTGAGACCCTTCACAAGAAGAGCATAGACTTCCTCATTCTCTCTCAGGATCCTGCATATACCAACAAGTTAAGAAACCTGCAATAGAAAGAAAGAAAAAATACACAGCCATCAACCAACACCTCCCTAGCATCAAACCCCCACAGCCACTCGAATGCTTCATAAACCAGGCCACAGATCATCAAAACAAAAAGCTCCATCTCATCAGATCAACAACAACACACTCTACCTTCACAATCCATACTCATCACCCCAAGCCCACCCATATGTTTCGTAAAAATCAACTCACAACCTACTCTGATGAAGTCCACACCTCCATACATGAGTTCCCTAACATAGTCCTTCAAGCACAGATCAAATGAAATCCACAATACAACCTGCCCTTTGTGCAATAGAACTGTCCAAAGCTATCCTTCCACAATCGCGAGCCCATAAAATTATACGTCTCTTCACCAACTCTAAAAACAAATGCCAGTCCACAGATTCACCGTTGAATCGAATTGCATTGCGAAGTTTCCATAGAGACCAAACCAATACATGAGGAATTGAGCTCCACACTACCATCTTATCTTTGCAAAATCTTCTACTGAACCACCAAACTAACACATCATCAAAGGATCTCACCAATCCCCAATCTACCCTCCACCACTCTAGCATCTCTAACCAAACCTTCCTAACATTCGGGCACAAAAATAGCAAATGGTTCACAGATTCAAGATCATCCGAGCAGAAACAACACATGGCCTCCTCCGGATTCCGGATGATACAGAGCTTGACCAATCTTTCTCCACAAAGTAATCGTTTCCTCCATGCTAACCACAATACTAATTTTGCTCGTGGAATTGTTGCAGCATTCCACATGCTCTGCAATACCGGTATTAGAGAATTCTGGACTTCCTCAAACTTACAAAATAGTGACCGGATGGAGAACTGGCCTGAATTCTCAAGAGACCATCGGACCCTATCAACAGCAGCAGCACACCCGATTTGGACCTCTTGAAGTAGTTTAAACAATTCCTCAATCTGCCTCCCATGGACAGACCTTAAATGGCCTCTGAATTTAGGATCCCATGTAATACAATTATTCCTCCTGTCTAACTGACTGGAAACTGATGCATAAGGGTCCACAGCTAACTTAAATAGTCGCGGGAATAGAACCCTAAGAGACTTCGATCCACACCATTTATCCACCCAAAACTTTGTGTTATTACCGTTTCCCATCAAAATACGAACGCCTTCCATGAATATGCGTGGAATTTGATGATTTGAATTTCCCAACTTTACAATGTCGGCCCACAAGCTGATATGATTTTCCATATCCCCACACATCTCAGGGAACCGTCCCTGATTAACCATCTTATATAGACTTGTCACCACCCGAACCCACAAGCTACTTTTTTCTACAGCAAACCTCCACCACCACTTCATCAACATAGCTTTATTCATATCTAGCATCCTTCTCAGCCCAAGTCCGCCTCTGTCCTTTGGTTTGCATACGTCTTCCCACGAAACCGCATGAATCTTCTTCTTTAACTCCCCATCCCCCCATAGGAACCTACGCATAATAACCTCCAGCTTCGTTGCCACACCCTTAGGCATCTGAAAAATAGACAGATAATAAATTGGTAAGGCTGACAACACAGCTTTCACCAATACTAATCTTCCAGCAAAAGACAGTGTCCTCCTTTTCCAAGCAGAGAGTTTCTTCTTGAATTTCTCCACCAAAGGATTCCAAGTCGACAGCCTCCTAACATTTTCCCCTAATGGTAATCCCAAATAGTTCATCGGTAATTTCTGGATCTTGCAATTGAACAATCCCGCAGCTCTTCTCAAAAAATCTGCCTCCACCCCTACACCACATATTTCACTTTTTGCAAAATTAATATGAAGACCCGAGACTATCTCAAAGATGCGTAGAATTCTTCGAATTACAACCAACTCCTCCCAATTTGCTTCTGCAAATATAATAGTATCATCCGCAAATTGTAACAAGCTTATGTTTGGTCCGTTAGCAACCCACTGAACCCCTTTGAGAATGCCCAAACTTTTAGCCCTCCTAAATAAGATATTCAGCCCTTCCGCTACAATCAGGAATAACAGAGGTGATAAAGGATCGCCCTGTCTCAATCCACGCCCAAGTTGGAATTCTTCCCCGGGAGAGCCGTTAACTAAAACTGATGCTGTAGCCGAAGTCACACATTCAGAAATCCACTTAATCCATTTTTCACAAAAACCGAAACCTCTCATCATGTTGAACAAGAAGCCCCAGTGTACACTATCATATGCTTTACGGAAATCCAGTTTTAGAATCACCCCACCTCTCTTTTTTCTTTTCCACATACTAATCAATTCGTTTGCGATAAGGACACCATCAGATATGCATCGCCCACTTAGAAAAGCTGTCTGAACTTCACCAATGAGATCCGGTAGCACCACCTTCATCCGAGCTACTAGAACCTTGGCTAGTATTTTATAAATACTGTTAATCAAACTGATCGGTCTATAGTCTTCAAATCCTACTGGATTATCAATCTTTGGAATTAAAGCTATAAAACTAGAATTTAACCCCTTAACGAGCCTACCATTCTTGTGGAACTCGTTGAAAAATAAGAGAATATCCTGCTGGAAGATCTTCCAGCATTTCCTTATGCTCTGCAAATTAAAACCATCTGGACCCGGGCTTTTGTTTCCATCGCACATCTTTAATGCCTTCCAAATTTCTTCAATCGAAAACTCAGCACACAATATACTATTTGCACTTTCAGCGATCAAAGTTCCAGAAAACCCCTCTAATGTAGGTCGTCTTTGCCAAGATTCAGAAAAACAATTTGCAAAGAAGTCTTTTACCTCCTTCCGGATTGCAACAGGATCCTCAACTGACTTGCCCTTAACAGAAACTGAGTTAATCATATTCCTTCTCTGCCTCGATTTAACCCAAACATGGAAAAACTTTGAGTTCAAATCGCCACCAGAAAACCAGTTTAGTCTTGCCTTTTGTAGCCATATCCTCTCAGCATTCCTTCGGAGCATCCACACTTCATCTATCAATTTCTTCCGAAGGCTCAATTCAATCCCATCTAATTGATTAATCTCAGCCAACATATCAAGACGATGCAATTCTTTTTCTGCCCCCTTTATCTTCTCATGGACATTACCAAAGATCGTGCTATTCCATCGCTTCAGAACTCCTTTTAAGAACCACAGCTTCATGTGTAATCTGAACCTAGCCCACCCCTGCACATTACACTCACTCCATGCCTGTCTAACTACCTCAAGGAACCCTTTGTGATCCAGCCATACATTTAAAAATCTGAAAGGTACAGGCCCCCAATCCCTTTCATCTTCTTTAATCATAACCGGACAATGATCAGAGATCGTTCTCTCCAAACCCCATTGTTTGAAAGAAAATTTCTCCAGCCACTCACCATGAATTAAGAATCGATCTAATCGACTCCAAGCGGCAACAGCCTGTGAATTTGTCCACGTATACAATCTCCCCAGCATTGGCATATCTACAAGCTCTAATCTTTCTATACAGTCATCAAACTCTCGCATTCCTCTAACTAGTCTTGAGCAGTTCTTCCTTTCCCCTATCCTTCTTACTTCATTAAAATCTCCCCCCATGCACCATGGATTCGCATAAATAGGTCTAAGAATGTCCAAAGAGGACCAAAGACATCTTCTCTCTGCATCATCATTTGGAGCATAAATATTGATCACCACGCAGTGGAAGTCAGGTAAAATTATACCATCTATCAACAACAATCTCCTCATCCCTACCGCACTTACTAACTGGAAAATTTTTGGATCCCAGACACACAATAATCCTCCTGCACCATCCACTGCCTCGATTTCCAGATATTCAAATTCTTTTACTGGCCATAATGACTGAACGAATCTGTCCGAAACAGAGACCTTCTTTGTTTCATGAAGTAGGAGGAAATCAATCTTGTGACCCCGGACGAGCTCCTTGACCTTCCTCCTCTTCTCTATCCTACCCAACCCTCGAACATTCCAGGTCATAAGCTTCATTGAACAGGATAAAATTTTCACCCATCCTAACCGATAGGATTCAGTTGCCTCCACTGTTCTTTGCTCCTTATACAACATCGTCTTCCTCTAGCTGAACTATTCTGCTTGTAACCTCTTCATCCGGGCCAACATACGATACCCCGAGCTGCTTCCCCAGTTCCCATACTACTTGAGCCTCTGATAAGAAAGTTGCATTTCGCCTCTCTCTGGAGCACAATGATAACGATATCGCCGCACATGCTGCTCTCACCACACAACCCCTTCTCATTCTTTGTCTTCCTCTGGTTTTTTTTTCACCACGATTCCGGATTTGAGCAACAATTTCATTTGAATCAAGCCACTGAGTGTCATTTCTCTCTCGGTTGCACACCGACTGAGTGCCACGCCTCACTCTATTGCGTTTGAGAAATGGAATGGACCCATGTGACAAACACCCCTCAGTATTTAATGAGTCAGAATTTGCTTGGTTTAACATAGAGGGCTCAGGTCCAACGCCTGGCTTTATTCCCAAAATCCCCGACATTCTTTTCAAAGGCCCAAGATCAACAGTAAGGTTTCTTTCCTCCAATGGGACAATTCCATCACTACCCCCAAATATGAGTCCTGGGCCTATATTATTTGCTCCCAGCCCACATAGCGCATTCTGAGTACTAAATAAAGGTCCCACCCTAGTGGCCGTACGGATATCCTCCTGCCCATTCTCCTCCAGCTGTAAATGAGCCGATTCCCCACTGTGAACTGATGGAGTAGATTCCGCCACTCTAGACGTCTCCTCGTCATCCACCCCCGCTCCATCCCTATCATTAATGGATGCAGACTGGATGGCCTGATGTGAAGGTGAAAAGTCATTGTTGTTTTCTATGGTATTACCCTCATCTCTCTGATGGTTTTCCTCTTCTGAGGACGAACCTTCCTGCTCCGTCACCTTCCTCCCTGAATGGACAGAATCATCTTCATCATCCTGAGCTTCCTGCCCAGAACCATATTGTCTATACACTTTACTGGAATTACAAATGTATACAACCTGTTCCTCAGCTATACGGATTAAATAAGATAATTTACCCACCATGAGACGTAATTGTTGATTAATAAACAAAGGCCTGCTTGTGAGCACCTTAATTTTTCCGACATCAAATCTAACACCATGTAAAGTGTCATCTTCAATCTGCACCACTTCCCCCCAAAGGGAACCAATCTGGAGAAAAGTTTTTACATTCCATGCATGTACAGGCACCCCATAACAATTTAACCAAACTTCCCGACCAAAGGAGCTCAAATGATTAACTGACCAAGGTTGAATATTTTTGAACCAAAAATCCAACCATGTTGCCTTTCTCTCTAAAGCTGTCTGCATCAAGTCAAGAGTTGGAAAGGTTACCAGAATCTGCTTATTACCCATACGTCTTATGTCGACACCCTGTCCTTCCTCTTTCACAAACGATTCATACAACGTCTCCAGTCTACAGCTATCTTTAAAGGTTGCAACAATACTTCTGTATAGCCAGCCGTTTCCAATGCTCTCTACCTTCAGCGTTGGGATCATGGCAGGTTGTGCTCTTCTTCCACGGGCTACATCCAAGTAAGATCGGCCTGAACTTCTCCAGTCGTCCATCTTTTTTGCTGCATTAGATACCACCTTGCCAACGTTCTGAATGTTCTTATTTTGTTGAAACCCATCGCCTTCCACACCCATTGACTTCGGTATCCACCTGAATTGGCCCATCTTATCCAGACCTCCATTCATCCTCTTCGTCCTCCTTTCTGCTGGTAAGTTCGATCCAGGCTGGCTCTTTCTGCCCTGCCTATATTTTCCAAAGCTTGCCAGCTTAACCTTCAAGACTGTCTCACTAACTCCCATCCCATTCATATGACAAATTGCTTCTTGAGCTTCTTCCATTGTTGAATACCGCACGAAACCAAAACGATGTTGTGTTCTTGTCTCTCTCTTCTTCGGTATAAAAACATCCTTCACCGAGCCAAACTTTTTGAAGTGTTGTAATAATCCATCAGTGTCCATTGCTGACGGTAGATTGCTGACAAAGAGTGTGATCGGAGGCCCCGTACCCTGAGATGAATTCCGTCTCCGGCGACCAACCACCGTAGTCCACTCTCCTTCCTCTCTCATGTCGCACACCCTTACTATGATTCTTAGTTCTTTTCCATGAGAGTGGACTTAGAGGTATCATGTGAGGATGAGACTATGATTCATTTAAGCCCGAGGGATATATCTCCTTCGGGGGTCGACTTCGGCCACACGGGTTACCGTGCGTCGCAACGTCCTTAGGTCCTGACGTCGACCTGGACGGAGTCTGCCATGGGGGGACTATTCTGGTCGTCATACTGATTTACACCCATGTTCAGACGGGATATCCCATGTTTCGCGCACGAGCTGACACTTTTAGTAGACTTGGTCTACCGTAGTATTTTCATTTAGTGGTGGACTGTGGGTGCCACCGATGGAGTTTATGATAGACATAGGGTACTACCTTAATATTTTTATGTGGTAGACTACGGGTGCTACCGTGAGGTTATTCATGTATGTGATGAGACGTACTGGTTCTTGGGATTTTGTGTGTGGTAACACGAGACGCACACTTGTTTGAGGATTCATGATATGAGCGTCATATTGGACTGATTTCCTGCTTTGTTGTTATTTTATTTTCTCATATCATGTGTCGTCCATATTATTTATGTTGAGATGCTATGTATTTCATGACAGCTAGTATTTGTTATATCTCCTGTTGATGCATCTTTTGCTGTCATGAGTTTCTTCATATAGTTCCATGAGTTGCAGCCTATACCAGTGGTGGTTGGTCCCCTCCTGTTGTTACTCTAGCACCTCCGCGCCGCGGGTTAAGATATTAGAGCTGATATCTTACGTTTGATTAGGACCACTCCTACACCCTCATAGAACCCTGTTATTGTTTATTCTTCATAGTATGACTTGATACTCTTTTAACCCTGTGTACACCCCCAATTGAACGATTTTGCAGGAAAGTGATTGAGAGCTAGGAAGATGCGGCGGGGAGACGGACTCGCGGCCTCTTAGGATATAATCTGATGTTGTTGACATTTCATTTAGTAGACTTTGATTGTGTTGTTGGTATCTTTCCGCATGATTGATGTTTATAGATTTCTGTTTACCATTCAGTTTTGGCTGGTCATGAGACCATTTGATTTCACCCTAGTTTCACTCTGATGTTTGATGGTAGACTGTTCTCTTGCTTTGGTCCAGTTTTTAGACCCCTGTTGCATGATTGATTTTGTAGTTTGTTTTGGACCGTTGGGTTATAGACTTGTGCGGGTCATGGTAGGGGTCCACGGGTCGTACGCTGGTCCGTCCGGGGTGGGGTGTGACACCAACCACCCTCCATTTGGAAGATGAGTAGGCTTGAATTTCTGAAAATATCTATTTTCTGAACCTAAAGTTCCAGTGCAGCCTTAAGTCCGAAGATGCAGGCATCATATTCTGCTGCGTTGTTTGTGAGTGAATAATTGAGTTTGACCGAGAATGGCATGAGTTCTCTGGCAGGTGTGATCAGTAGAGTTCCGATCCCACGGCCTCTGCGGTTGACTGAGCCGTCAAAGTATAATTTTCAGGTGCCTTTGGAAATGTTCTAAATGCTTTCGTCAGGTAAGGGGTCATCTTCTAACAACTCTGTGAAGACGGGAAAATTAGAGAGATAATCAGCTATCACACTCCCTCTAATTGATTTTCTTGGAACATACTTTATGTCAAACTTTGAAAGCTGCATAAACCATCTGGACATGCGTCCATTGAGAAATGGCTTCTCAAACACATACTTGATTGGGTCCATCTTAGAGACGAGGTGGATGGGAAGGTATAACATGTAGTGTCGTAGCTTCTTTGTTATGAAGATGAGTGCGGCAGTGGTCTTTTCTAGGCTGGAGTACCGAGTCTCGTAGTCAAGCCACTTCTTACTGAGGTAATAAATTGGGCGCTCTTTCTGGTCTGTCGGGCACAGTTGAGCAATCATAGAGCCTGATGTTCTTTCGGTGACTGTGAGGTATATGATGAAAGGCTGGCTTTTTGTAGGTGGTGCTAGGATTGATGGATTAAGAAGGTAGTGTTTGATTTTGTCGAAGGCTATTTGGAAATTTGGGTTCCATGCTTCTGGAGCATATTTTCGAAGGGTTTTAAAAATTGGGTCACAAGTGTTTGATAGTTGGGCTATGAAGCGGCTGATATACTGGGTCTCTTTTTTGGATTTTGGTTGTTGCATGTCTGTGATGGACCTGATCTTCTCGGGGTCAACCTCAATCAATTCCTCTCTCGGTAACCATAAAGCCCAGGAACTTGCCTCCGGTTACTCCAAATGCACACTTTGACGGCTCGATCCTCATTCTGACCTTCCGGAGGCGTTCAAAGAATTTTCTAAGGGCATCTAGGTGGTCTTCCCTGGTTCAGGATTTTACTATCATATCATCCACGTAGACTTCGACTTCCTTGTGGATCATGTCATGGAGGACTGTGACTGCAGTTCTCTGATAGGTTGCTCTAGCATTCTAAAGTCCAAAGGGCATCACTCTGTAATAGAAGGTTCCCCAAGGAGTGATGAATGATGTTTTTTCTTCATCTTCGGGGGCCATGAAAATCTGATGGTAGCCCGAGAATCCATCCATGAAGCTAAGGAGGGCGTGACCAGCTGTGTTTTCTATTAGGAGATCAATGCTGGGCAGTGGGAAGTCATCTTTAAGGCTTGCCTCGTTGAGCTGACGGAAGTCGATGCAGACTCGGACCTTGCCATTCTTCTTTGGATCTGCCACGATGTTAGCCAACCACTTAGGGTAATTGACTGTTCGGATAAACTTTGCTTGGAGCAATCCCATGATCTCTTCTTTGACCTTGAGTTCTAGCTCGGGCTTCATCTTCCTGAGCTTTTGTTTCTTCGGCTTGCTGTCTAGATATAGTAGAATCTGGTGTTGTGCCTCCTCTCTGTCGATGTCGGGCATGTCTTCGTATGACCAAGTGAACACGTCTAAGAATTCTCTGAGCAGGGTTGTCAACTGATCTACTTCCTCTGGAGAGAGAGTGATGAGCCAATTTGACCAGCTTCGGATTGTCGGGGTCGGTGGTCAGGTTGATGTCAAGGGTAGATTCAATGGGTTCTGCTCGTCTTGCATCCATTTTTTCTTTTTCGTTATCGTTTTTATTATTATCGGTGAAAGTGATGGCATTAATGTCAGAATTAAAAGC
>JAOWBR010178915.1:0-10844 GCA_028571145.1 Dionaea muscipula
AAATTGAGAAGCAACATTGCATATCCTTAAGCATATCAAGGGATATCCCAGTCGTGGCTTAGCATATGGCAATCATGGGCATCGTCGTATAGAAGAGTTTTCGAATACAGATTGGGCAGGCTCACCATTTGACCGAAGATCTACTACTGGTTATTGTATTTCTGTTGGTGAAAATTTGGTCTCGTGGAAGAGTACGAAATAGCTAGTTGTTTCCCGATCTAGTGATGAGTTAAGAGTATCGTGCACTTGCCTATGTGACTAGTGATGTCACTTATCTTTGGCAGTTACTTGAAGAGTTGAGATATCCAGCTGCTCGACCTACTCAGTTATGGTGTGACAATCAGTCTGTTATTTATATTGCATCCAATCTAATTTCATAAGCGGACCAAACATATTGTAGTAGACTGCCACTTGTTAGAGAGAAGTTATAGAATGGAGATGCTGCGTTAAAGCATGTGAAGATTCGTGAACAACTTAGTTGGTGATACCTTTACTAAATCTCTTTTGAGAAATCGAGTTGAGTATATAGGTAACAAGTTGGGCATGATCAATATCTATGCTTTAACTTGAGGGGGAGTGTTGTAAGAGAAGAGTAGTTTTGATATTTTGTATGTATACTATATATATCCTTGAAGTAATGAGAATGAGTTTAAGCCTTCCCATTGTTCTTCTTGCCTTTGTTAACACTATTATTTAGTTTTTCATATTTGGTCGAACTTAATTTTTTATTAGGTTAGAGGACTGTGCGTGTTAGGCAGTCGACAATCAACACATTATTTTTGTCGGATCTTTGTGCATGTACCCTAATGGATACTTGTGCTCGACTCCACCTAGTGGGATTTTGGTCATGGGAATGATGGTGACGTATTCCTTCCGACCCAAAGATTTTGTAACCAAATTAAAATCAATGTTTCCTAGAAAGATTTTCCATTTCAATTCCCACTGTTCCTTTTGGTCATGGAAACCAAATGGTGAACATGACAACATAATTCCTTCTCTTTCTGCCGATTGTCATAATTTCTTCCTACCAAATTAGGAAGTCTGATTATGAACGTCTGATGATTGAAGTTTGTATGGTACTGAATGGTTCCCTCAGATTGCAGTCACTTTCTTCCTAAAGAACTAGGTGTGAAGAAAGTGTGAATGCCTCTTATGGTGGAATGGATGTGTGTAGTTCAGAGTTAGGCTTTTTCCTACTTCTTTTCTTCCCTAGATCCACATTTCGGAAGGTGATGGAAGACATGAAAGAAACATGGACGATTTCTGAAGTTTTTAAAAATAGTGACTCATGTTCCTCTTAGTTTGACTTTACTGAGGCATGGCGTACCATGCTCCATTTACCTTTCTGAAGAACCTTCTAAACATTGATTTCTTCCATCATTTGTTTAGATTCACCTCTTAGGGTGTGAACGGGAGAGGGAAGTTTTTTGTTTAGTTTGTGGATTTGTATCCTTTAGCTCCCGAACATTTTTTCTGCGATACTTGGAACATTGGAACTGGAGATAGGAAGAAAATGGTGAACTCAGAACTTCTGGCAAAAAATAAGTTTAAATTGAATACTGCGCACCTGCTCCCTATTTGTTGATTCAGTGTCAAATTGCAGCTATGTCAATGATGCATCGTGAGTGTACTAGATGATGATTCTTGTGTTCTAAATTTAATTGAATATCCCAAGGTTAATTTATTTTTCTCCCTGTGACAGTACATTGAAGAAACTGAAGAATTAGCAATGAAGGGTTTGCAGGACAATAGACATATCCTCAGTGCAATTACTGCTGAACTACTAGAGAAGTCACGGGTAACTGGGCTGGTAAGTGGCAGGAGATTTGTTTTGAGATAATTGGGAGTTCATGTGATTGCTAAATCAGGCTTGTGGCTTCAGTTACAAATAATCTAGCACAATTTTGCCTTGAAGATTCTTTTCTCCTCAACCTAGAGTTGTTTAGCATGGCTTTGACGTGTTTCTAGCATTAACATGGACATGTTTCAAACCTGAAAAGGACCTCTGTAACATGGATACTTATTGTTATAGGACCCTCTATGATAAGAGATGCATGGGGGATTAGGGGTATAGGACATATGCCCATCGAGGAAAAAATGACTTCCTCTAACAGCTAGACACAGCGGTGTATCCCAGGCAATCGTACTCATGATCCTGACACTAACATGGACCAAAGACCATGTATGCCAGATAATCATACCCATGCATATTCACATAAGGCCTGGATCAAGGACCATGAATGAACCTAGTAGCTAAAATCTGAGGATGCTCGTGTCCATCAAGTTGGACAATAATGTCCTCAAATAGAGATATGTGGCTTAGGCGTCCAAAGTTTGTTGGTTGTAGTCATAAAGCTGCTGAACTAGCTAGCTGAGAAAAAATCACGGTGCATACCTTCCCCTATGATTTTGCTTCTTGATAACCCAATGTCATGATGAGTCGCGCACATAAGCTATGGTGCACTCAATCCTTCAAGGAATTGCTTTTACCTTCATCCAACTAATCCAAACTACTCTAGACTAGTTATGCACATAGTTATTGGCTTAAATGGCTCAAGAGACATGGATAATGAACCCAAGCTGACCTGAACGGTCTGTTGTAGTAGTTTCTAGGTTGGTTCTCGGATCTGATTCTAAACTTGGCATTCTTTATTTGTGGGCTGGCTCTAGGTGATCTACCTGATCTCAGACTCTCAGTAGACTATCAAAGATCAATATGTGTTTCTGAACATACCCAACCATGTAGTTTCCTGATAGATGGGGTGCGCGATATAGATTTCTTGATGCCGATTTGCTCATTCTATTTTCGTTTGATCATGCTTACAAGAAATTCTTAGGTGTTCCTGAACCGTCAAGTAGGCTATTACCTCAACCACTAAGAAGTTACCATGTGCACAAAACAACAAGGATTATGTGATCTTAAAAATATTCCCTTAAAAAAAAAGAAGAGCTAACCCTCTCTGCTGTCCATTTTATGTGTTCATTCTCAGGAAGTCGAGGAGAGGCTGAAAGGACTTTCTCCAGTCATGTTTGAAGATTTTGTGCAGCCATTCCAGATAAACTTGGACGAGGTACTGCCAAGATGTTTTCCCCTTTTGTGAATACTTTGTTTTTCTTTTTTTCTTTCCCTGTATTCCTGAAGTGTTTTTTAATTCTGAAAGTGATGTTGAAATTGATGAAAAGTTTAGTGGTTTATAGACTAGATATATCATAAGTTTCAACTGATGACAAGGTTCACGTAAGTGTTGTGCATCATGAAAGGTGCAATTTAAAAATTGTAGTTTCATGAACATGGCATAAAAGCACTCAGCTCGTCCTTCTGCTGCAGACAGAAGCTTTATTCGGAACTAGTGAAACTCCTACACTTCATTGAGCCATTTTTTTATTCTATTAGTACTGCTGAAAGGAATATGAAAATAATGAGAAGTCCTAGCCTTTATAAAAGTTAGTATTGTTGTACGATATTTATAGGGTTTGAAAGGATATAGTCTTATAAAAGATAGTCTCAAAAGATAGTCTGAAGATAGAGTTAAAATCTTAAATAACTCACAACACTCCTCTTCAAGTTAGATTATAGATATTAACTAATATCTCTAACAAAATGACAATCAACTTCAATATGCTTAGTTTGTTCATAAAAGATTGGGTTGGATGCAATGTAAATGGCTAACTAATTGTCGCACCATAGTTGAGCAGGCCGAGAAACAAGATATTCAACTCCTCAAGTAATTGATGTGTGTCTCCAATACAGAGTCCTTATGTGTGTCGCCCCCTATCAATAGTCTCCCTCGTCAAGAGATCCTAAAATTCACAATAATCACTAAAAAAAACATAGCACGACTTTAGTGAATTTAGGTCAGATCACTCATAGAAAATAGGTTAAAAGGTAGAGCAGTGACATAAAACTAAAGCCAAAGTAAAGGTAGGAGTAAGAGAGATGGTCTCAATCGCCTTGATCAGAATATATGAGCCATTATTCATCCGATCGTCACGATATGACGAAGTGGGAGAATAATTTTGCAACATATCTATAGATCTAGTCATATGATCGGATGTCTCAAAATCAACCAGTCACATACGAGGAGAAACAGTAGAATGAACGGAGGGAACAACAGAAGCAGATGGTTGAGAAGTAGGCGCAACGACCTGATCAACATAAGTGAAAACGGTAGAATCGAATAACATTAAGCGGACCGAGGAGCAAATGGTCAGCCATGTAACTTGAAGCACCAATTACGAATATGGCAGAGAGCTCTACAATGGAAGCAAATCGATCGACCATTAGTAGTAGTAGTGACAATGGGGAGCAAGTTGATCGATCATCAAGACTAGTAATGGTAGGAGGGTGGCCATGAAGTTGAAAACAAATCTCAACAACGTGGCCCGGACGCTGACATTGAGTATAAAAAGGTTGATCACCTTCTCAACCATGGCCACAACCGCTTGACTTCAAAGGACTCACAAGGGCAACACGATGACCACTATCGTGTACAGAGCCACATGGTGGCTAAACGGCGCGGTTGGTCCGAGAAAAAGTCTTTGTCAATGAAGTCTCCTTGCTCACCAAAATCTAAGAATGAACAGAATTAAACTCAGGACACAAGCCACTAAGAAAAGCCATGATAGCTAGTTGCTCTTGCTGTTGACACATGGCTACTACATCAGAAGAAATAGACATCAGGACGTTAAACTACCCATACATCATAAAAGATGCAAAATAGTTACCAAGTGTAGCATCTCCCTGCTGAGCATGAAAGAAGGATTAGGAAACATCATAGACCTGATTCATGTCATCCTTGCTCGTATATAAAAGAGTTAAATATTCCCATAGTTGCTTCACCTTATTATAATAAGTAACAAAGTCAACTACGCAGGGATCCATAGAGTTAATCAAGCGAGTATATGGACGAGCATCTACGTGAGCTCATGCCTTGGCCCTATTAGGAGTCTTCTCAACACTAGGACCATGCTCATCCAAATGGTCATCTAGTTTTATCCCACGAATAGACATTAATATCAACTTACGTCATTGAAAATGATTATTACTGTTCAAATATATGTCGGTAAGTTTGGTAGTGGTTGGAACAACCTCCGAGAAACTAGGCTCGGTAGCCATATAGATCCACAAATAGTGACACCAACCCCACCAGAAAACCGATGAAGGAGAAGCACGATTAGAGAACCAAACAACCCAAACACATGGAACCAAACTGGAGCCGAACCAACAACCCAAACATCGAAGCAAGGAACCGATCAAAGAGAACCAACAACAAGAAAATAGATAAACTAGTACAGGGAAACCAACCGCCTGATATTGTATCTGATTGCCTGTCAATTGCTTCTGATATGCAACTTGAAGCACATTGTAAGTACTACGATCGTATATCCTACTAGATGGATTTTGAAAAGCCTAAGATACTAGATAGGTTTTTCCCTTTTTTCTTTGTACATCTCATTCTCTCAAACATTAGGGTGATGAACAAGTTCCATTGATGACCTCCCATATTTTGCTCTTAACATCCTTTTTTACAGTGATGCATTGATAAATAATTTCTACATAGTACTATTGAAACTTCTCTTTGAAATACTGATGCTGCCTTTTGGCTTTCTTCTTTTATTTGGTAGTCTCACAATTTAGCTTCTTGTTCAGCTGTCTTTTGTGATTTCTTGTATTGGTAACAAAAAATTTCAGGAAGGACCATTGCCGCATAATGAGAAGTTGTGTTACCAACCGCTGGATGTGTATCGTGCACCACTTCACAGATGTTAA
Organism: Dionaea muscipula; assembly: GCA_028571145.1. Lineage (NCBI taxonomy): Eukaryota > Viridiplantae > Streptophyta > Magnoliopsida > Caryophyllales > Droseraceae > Dionaea > Dionaea muscipula. The sequence goes on from JAOWBR010178915.1 coordinate 5,771, forward strand.
CCAAGCTCGGATTCCTTTAAATTGGTCTGTCTGGACAGTGAAAAAGAAAATGGAAACAAACCGAAATTCCGTCTTAGCAGCACTGGGGAAGCCATTGATCTTCTTGCAGTATATTGGTCCGGTTTTTCCAAAGTATCCTCCAAATGAATTCAGCGGCGGATCCATATGAGTCTTCGTTTTGTCCAGTGTGCAAAAGTTGCTGATAATGATCATGGAGGATAAAAAACTTAAATTCTAAGTTTTGGATACATGAGGATCCATTAGTTGTGAACTACTGAATACATCTCTAGAAAAGTAGAGTTCATGTCAAACTAAGATAGGTAGGTAATGATGATTGCTTATGCTTAATACCTAAGAGAGCTTATAAAACTGAGAAAGAATTGTTTCTATAAAGGGATACTTTTTTTATTACTACCTTTTGAGAAAGAAGAGTAGGTATTTTTTTTACTACCCTTTTTTATTACTACCTTTTGAGAAAGAATTGTACTATACCGGGAACCACTCTAAGTGATCATATGTATGAGATATTTACATCAGTATTTTTTCTGTCAATTGATTTTTCTAGTGCATGTGTATTTTTTGACAATTTCTTGTTGCCTAATCAGATTTGAAAACTTACCTTATCTGACAAAAGGTGGTTCATTTCAGAAAAAGGGGGGGTGCACATTTTCTTCTCTTGATTATATATCACAGAATACAAATTGCTTGGAGTCCCTCGTAAAACTGAGCTCAAAATAGTGCCTCCAATCAATGTTGGGAATGCTATGGAATAGCTCAAGTACAAGAACTGAAATTTCTTCCTCTTCATTTCTTCGACATATGAGCATTCACCGGAAAGACTAGTATGATATAATTGATAAGATCCCCTAACCTTCCCTCTGACCTTGCATGCCATTGCCATTTAGCAAGGCACTCACTTTTGCATGTACGAGAGTGGAACAGGACATACCATTCTTTTCCTAGTCCTTTCATGGCTCAGAACATACAAAACCACACACCTCGGATAATTTGATATCGCCTCCTTTTCTTGGGAACTTATCTTCATTTTTGTTCATTTTCAGCTTCCTTCAGCGCCTTTTTCTTCTCAAACTCAATCTGCTTGCAGTTCTCCTCGTGAGCTCGAACAAACATCCTCACAAAGTTGAGCAAAGTTGAAACAACTGCAAGCACAATTCCATGGTTCAGGAGCAAGGAACGTAAACAAAAGATTCTATCTAGCCATGGTGTAAAATAGACCTCGTACCTCATTGTTTTAACAGATAATCATCATCAAGCAATGGACAAAAGGTAGCATTGGATCAATGGGAAAATATACTCTAAAATCCGAAATGAAACAAAGAAATGTGACAAAAATACTAGTAATTTCACTCCAATAAATGAGCGTCTTGAGTAATCATTCCATTGGCTTCTGGTAATGCTCTATGAAAGATGTTGTGCTGCTTAAACAAAGATCACCAAATAGTAATACTATCCGGTGTTGTTCCTATTCGGGGTGATCCTCGTAAATGTGTCGAGTGGATTTGTAAGATAGTTAGCTTAACTTCAACCTAATACTTTCAGTCCAGTGGTCAAACCTATAACTCAATGTGCAATTTTGAATTTATCCATGCCAATGGTTGTTCACCAAAAGGTGTCCAAATCCAATGGATTGCTATGAGAGTTTTACATCATGAAACAACCTCCAGGGTTTGAGTATCCTGCCTTTGTTTCCTGGGTGATATATGCGAGTGGAACTGGACCTTTGCGTGGCTTCAAACTTGGTCATGTTCAAGCTACACATGAATGGCTTTTATGATTCAACTCCTTATCAAACAACTCTATGTTAATCTATCATACTAGTAGTGAGTGAGGGTAGGGTACTACACTTATTGTGAAATTATCAGGATGATTCCTACAGCTAGGAAACATGACCTATATCATCCAATAAAGGGGGAAAGAATCAGCAAAGACGAGACATATACCTTGCTCAAATGGACAACGTGCTGGGTCTTCTCCAAAATACGTCGCTAAAGCATCAGCATTCCAACCCTGAAAACACAAGGATACTAGTAGATTAAAGATTTTCGGTTGTCGATTGGGGGATCGTAAAATACAAGAGCAATCATTGGTGGGATGATACTACATACTAGTAGATTAAAAATGCAACTCAAACTTCAGCTTATAGTGGTTCGATTAAGCTAGTCATGCTCACTGTTTAGGTAAACGATGTGTTTTAATTGAGCTTGGCAACCTAAGCAGAGTCTTCCCTCTTAACACATGATGAAATTATAGATGCTAACAAGGGTAAGAGCTTGATCTTATGGATATGATATGCCATTTGATCAGTGAACTATGATGTGACGGTGCAAGGCTTTTTAGCAACGAGGCCAAGCTCATGCACAAAGATGGCTTGCATACATTTGGAAACCAGGAAAAGTGAACTCATGTCATACCTCAATCCCGCATTGGTGGATAGGAAAAGATTGAAATTGAATATTAGACCTAATGGATTTTATTTTGTCAACAATGTTTAACTTTTTCAGGTTGAAGACATTAAAAGACCCGTTGAAGTGTAGTTGACAAGGTTTTGGACTCAGGACGTTACAGGAGGTATCGGAATGAACCAGTCATTATGGACTTGGTGCAATGGACATAGGTGCTACATGGTTGGACGATCTTTGAACCAGTGGTCCTAAGTGCTAATTAAGCTTCATTTGATTAGGTGTGACGAGGTCGTTGGTGCTTTAAATGAGGAAGATTATAATACTTCAACCCTACACTGGTGAAGGAGAAGAGATTGAGATTGAACATCCTTCTCAAAAACGTTTAATCTTTTGAGATTGGAGGGAGGATTAAAAAGCTTGTTGAAGCATGGTTGGCACTTGGCAGGGCTCGAGCCCAGAGCACTACAACTCCACCCGTTAGACAAGGTCATGCAAGGATGGATCGTGACATTTACTCTTCCTGGTGTGAATAAACAAATAAGACAATGAATTTCTATTATGCACTTTCTTGTTCTCTTTCCAATCACATTTTCAGTCGGTAACATTCAGGTAAGCATGGTGTAAACAATGTAAGAACATACCACATTAGAATAAAGTGAAGACAAGGTCCTAACTTCCCCTTCAGCAAAAGCAAGGAAATCCTTCAAAGTCTGAAAAGACAAAGGGAAAAAAAAAATTAAGGAAGTGAGAATTCAGCATAGAATCACTGAATCTAGACATGAAGTGTCACAACAGCCTAAATGTCACAACAAAATGGAAAACCTGCCAGACATAATAAGAGCTTTTAGATTATTTAGCAAGAGGACACAAGGGTATTTCGTGTATAATAGAAATCTTCCCAACTTCATAGCCATTTCCACTAACTGAATAGCATCCTATTCGTGACAACCAAACAACGATATTCCACTCTTTTCAAACATTTAGTCCTTCCATTTTTATGGACTTTACCCTGGAAAGGAAACATGGGAGGGACAGTACAGTGATTCAGAACTTATAAGGACTTCTGTGGATCATCCTCAATGCTGCCACAGGCTGGCATAGGCTTCTCCTGAATTGATTTTGTTAAGTAATACTACAGAAGTTCTGCTCTTAGACAGTTGATTAACAAACTATAGTCTTGGCAGGGAACATGGTGGATCATCTTGGGATTAAAGGATGTTGATCGTTGCTAACAACCTATCTTAGACACAGATTTATTTTATCTTTCTTGTTGTGATAGTCTAAGACTATGGACAGCAATACCAAAAGTATCAAGTATTACAGCAGCAAGTTTATCTGAGACACTACTAGAAATATGTCAAAATACTTGCACGTTTACAGAAGGCCCATCGGCTCGTCCATTATATGACAACGTGGAACAACTTGGTGTCCTAAACTAAGAAACGCATAGATGACTAACATACCTTGCAGAAATTTTCTGACACAGGACCATCATTCTCGGAGGCTGTGAGTTCCTGAACAACCTTCTCCAGCCCTTTGTTGATAGCTTGCATTTCCTCTGCCAAGAATTTCAGCTGTATCTGCTCCAGGTGTAGAAGTACCAGCCTTAGATGTTAATCTGTTAGGGAACTTTAGTTGCTTAAATCAAACTTTTATGAACTGCCCATGCCCAGCCCTATTTAATCTCAAACCACCTTCCCAAACAAAATTAAATCGTCATTATGATGGCATGCCAATTACCATACTACCAGCAAAGATATTTTTTAGAAGAATGTGCATGGCAGAATTGATTTCACTTTGGCCATGAAATTTCATTCCAATCATGAGGACCTAAACATATTGGTAAAGTAGGTCCCTTCAACAGGTTTTTGCAACTTCAACCGACTTAATTGAATGACCGGCATTAACCCGTACTTCCAATAGTAAATAATAGGAGCTTGTCACAGAGGAGATGGAAAAAAGGAGTTGATTGTGGCACACTGACTACATTTTCTTCCAACTTTTCTGCGTCAATGCACTCACTAGACCCATTGCTGTTGGGTTGGAATCAAATTATTGTGACATGAAGCAATGAAAAAGCAGAAAATCAGGTTTGAAAGAAAAAAGAAGCACCCACTAGTGACGAAGACAGTAGAGCAAAAAAAAAAAAAAAAACTGTGGCTTTAGTGGCAGCAGAAGTAACAGGATTATAATGCAAAAAAAACTGTGGCTTTAGTGGCAGCAGAAGTAACAGGATTATAATGCACTATCATTGTAGCATCTATTCACAGCTATGGCATATTCGGGTTCTAGAATCCAGTTTCATCATCATCATCATCCTCACGACCTTTGTTTCATCATCATCATCATCATCATCCTCACGACCTTTGTTTCATCATCATCATCCTCACGAGTCACGACCTTATCCCACTAGGTGTGGTCGACCACATGTATCCGTGAGATACATGTATGTAAAGTCCGACAAATATAGTACACTGGCTATCGACTACCTCATCATCAACATGATCTTATCCCACTAGGTGGGGTCAGCACGTGTCCAATAGACATGAGTACGAGAGATCTAAAAAATAAAATAAAATGCGCCGGTTGTCGGCTATCTACCATATTGGTCCCTCTTTAAATGAATGAGGGACTCTATAAGTTCAGGGGGG
>JAOWBR010178926.1:0-19788 GCA_028571145.1 Dionaea muscipula
GTTTTCCATATATTTTCACCTCCCACAAAAGAGAAAAAAACTTGCAGGAAAGGAAAAGCTAGCTATTTCCCTTCCATGTCTCCTCCTCCTAAATTACCAAACAATATGTCAGATTCATCCTCGTCAATTGACTCTTCTCCATCTCCATCTCCATCTCCTTCTCCTTCTCCTTCACCTTCCTCATCACGGTTCCTCTTCTCCCCTCCAATGAAGCCCCAATTCCTCAACAGAATCCTCCGCCGCCGAAGTAGCAGCAGAAGCTTCGTGTTACTGAAACAACCCTGCTTTAAACGACCCATTGCATCCTCTGATCAATTTGATGAACTGGACAATTCCATCGAGGAGGAACTGAGGGCGAGGAACGATCAGCTTGCCTTCGACAATACAGAGGAGGATGACCACCAGAGGAGAGAGAGCGAGATCGAAGAAAACGCAATTCACGATCATACAGAGGAGGAAGAGGAGGAGGAGGCGACGGCAGCGGCGGTGAGGAGGGCGGTGAAGGAGCTTCATTTTGGGAGTTGGGAGGAGCGAGAGGCGGCGGCGAAGGAGATCAAGAGGTTGGCGAAGAGGAGGAAGGATTTGCGGAAGCAACTGGCGGATCTCGGCGTAATACCACCGCTGGTGGCGATGGTTGATTCTCCGGTTGTCCAACGCCGGCGGCTCGCTGTTCAGGCCCTGACCGAGCTCTGCAACGGCACATTTACGTGAGTTCGTTACTTCACCCCACACCCTTCCCCAGCAATCCAAATTTCCAGATTGAAGTGTTGATTTATCCGTTTTTGAAGTGTTGCTAATAAATTGAACTGTTGAAATTCTTTTAAGTCCCAAAAGCAAATTGATCGAATTATCACAATTCTAGTCCCGTTTTTATTTAGCAAGCAAGATTGCTTTCAACCTTCTTGGTCCTTGGAGAGGAGAATACAAAAATATAAACGTCGTTAAATCTATGCCACATCTATAAGCCTTCTTTCAATAAATAAACTCGATCGAAAACTAATTTAAAATACACGAGATATAATTAATTAGTCCAGACTAATATAAAAAGAAACAGTGATTTATTGAGTGTCCTCCACGCAACACTCTAGGTTTAGAGTTTTAAATTGAGTGTTAAATAAGAATCTAAAAAATTTTTTAAACTTCTTACGCTGATTATCGGAGTTGCTCTTAGAGCATCTTCAACAAAAATAAAAACATCTTGAGTCTGAGTAGTGAATATATTGTGTAATAATTTATTAATTGTTCTCAACAATATATTCTAATTAGGTTTAGAGTTTTAAATTGAGTGTGTTCAATTACTTAAGATTATTATTACATAATATATTCACAATTATCTCAATATTTATTAAAGATGAGATAATTTTTTTGTGTACATTCTTCTGCAATGCTAACCCGTTAAGAGACCAGCCAAAGCCATAGGCTTGGTTTCGGTGAGTGATCTGTGCAAGTGCAAGTGCAAGTGGCGGAGGGGAGGGACTTGTCGTCTAGTACTGTCCCCTACCTTTACCAGCTCCGCATGCTTGTGAGTTGTGACTCTGACTTCCTGTAGTATGTTTGTTGGCAGATGCCCACCACGGTCCACGGCAGAGAGCGTACTGGTAAACTGGTTGAACAGTTTAGTTGACTTTTTTCAGTGAAATACGTGTCGTTTGTTAAGAAATATGATCATTCTCACACCTTATCAAAAGGATTTATAAAGATTTGGACTAATTTTTATTAATAAATCATCTATTATCAATTGATTTTAAATATGTGACATGTTCCATGTTCCGCTCATGATAATATCTTTAACAAGTAGAGGTGTCCCAGTCAGTCGTGTAGTGTACGTTGTTCATTTTTGCCTGTCCAATATTGTGCACCAGTAGCAATCAATATCTCCATCTTCTAAATTACCATATCTAATCAGCCATCTCGGACCTCAATAAATGATCAGCTCTACGAGGAGTATTGATTTGTTTTCCTTTTTTTTTTCCCTTCCTGTTTTTCAGTCAGTGGTTAATTAATTTTCATTATGCTGGTTGGATTATTAATTTTCTTTTACATCTGAATCTATCTATCTATATATTAATTCAAGTGGCCGGATAACAAATAACAGAAAATGACTTACATGTTTGTACTTGAGCTTGCTTCTCTCAGATTATATATTAATTCTTTTTCTTCATCGATCAATATTAATGTTCTTGTTCCAGTAACAAGGCTATGGTGGTAGAAGCAGGAATCCTACTGAAATTGCCACCACCAAATACAGATCACACGTTGGACGCAGCTGCAGCAAGGCAAGATTTTGCACAGCTGCTCTTGTCCATCTCTTCATTAGCAACAACACACTTCTCCCTGGAGACATCTGCATTTCTCCCTTTTGTGAGTGGTATCCTTCTTCTTCATGAATCCCCCATTGATAATATTAATATTGAAACCAAAGAGGCATGTATCGGTACACTTGAGAACCTCTCGATGGCGTTGGAGAACACCGGACCCTTGATCACCAACGGCGTGGTGGACATGGTTTTGAGATTGGCCTCGGTGAAAGAGATATCAGAAAAGGCGCTCTCAACCTTAGCAAACTTGGCAATGACTTCAATGGGGAAAGAGGCACTCAAGGATAATGCATTTGTGCATGAAATATTGATGGAGATTATGACATGGGAGGACAGACCCAAATCCCAAGAGCTGTCTGCCTATATCCTCATGATGATAGCGCATCAAAGTGCGGAGCAGCAAGAGAAGATGGCAAGGTCGGGGATTGTTCAGGTTCTTCTCGAGCTTCTCTTGCTAGGTAGCCCCTTGGCTCAGAGAAGGGCATTGAAGATGCTACAATGGTTTAAGGATGAAAGACGGAGGCCGAAGGTCGGGTCTCATTCTGGGCCGCAATCAAGATCAGGCCTAGGCCCGTCTCCCATTGATTATGATCATGAAAGCAGCCAGATCGGGGGAGCCCAAGGGATCAACAAGAGGATCATGATGAACAAGATGGTGAAGGAAAGTTTGGATAAGAATATGGAGGTCATCACTCGACGAGCTAAGGTTGCAGGAGACTGCTCTTCTAAGATGAAGTCCTTGGTTATCAGTTCCAGTTCCAAGAGTTTGCCTTATTAGCTAGATCACATGATATTCTTTCTTGCAAGCTAGCATTAGGTAGAGTATGAGTAATGAGTGTACTGTGCACATTTGAGTGCAAGGTATAGTGTGTTCTAGTTATTTTTGCATACAGATCACATGTACCTTCAATGTACATTCTGCAAAAAGTTTCTATTAATAAATTCCACCAAATTTGATAATATATATATTAAAGGGTGGAAATTTTTTGTTGCACTGAATAGATATATCATTTGCATTAAATAAATACAGCCAGCTTTTTATACCGACATCAGCCAGCCAACTTTTCCCCAAAATGTAATTTGTAGACTTATACTGTATCTCGGATAGTACTGTAGCAACGTAGATATTATAGTGTGGTTAATGTAGCAAGTTCTAGACGACGGTTATAGGTTCAACGGTCGTCCAAATTAAAGAATGTGGATTTTACTATAGCGTGGTTACTATAGCAATCTTTAATTTGAATGACGATCTAACCTACAACCGTCGTCCAATGTCATCTTGAACACCCTTAATTTGGACGATAGTTCAACGTACAATCGTTATTCAAGATGACTTTGAGCGACGATTATAGGTTAAACTGTCGTTCAAAACTAACTACACTAATCGCGCTACAATATTTGCGCTGTTATAATGCCGAAACTAAGTATAAGTTCGTAAATTATAATTTGTGCACGTCCGCATAAGAATCTCACTGTAAATAAATATATCATTTGGTAATACAGAATAAATCATAAATAAATATATCATTTGTTGCACTTTCTGTGATTTTAATTTAAATCATACATGATTTTTACTAGCGTTTAGAAGGAAAGGGCAAAAAGAGAAAAAGGAGAGAAAAAACGGGTGAGGCGACGTCGTTTCGTGTTTCCATTGATCATATATTATCCTGTATCCACCACACACATGCCAACTCGAACTCTCAAATCACCGGGACAAACGGATTAGGGTTTTCGCCTCTCCGCCTCTCGACTTCTGCAATTCTGCTTCTTCTCCCTCGCATGGATCCCTCCAAGAAACGCAGAGCCGACGTCAACGGCTCGTCTCTGGCCACCAACGACAACAACCCCGACTTTCCGTCCTCAACGTCGCCGTCATCGCTTCCGCCGTCCTCCCTAACCCCTGAAGACGCTCGCAAGCTACTCGAACCTTTGTCCAGTGACCAACTTCTTTCCGTCCTCCAAGACGCCGTCCTCCGCCACCAAGATGTACTCTTATCTGTCCGCTCCGTCGCCGACCAGGATACTTCCCGCCGGAAGCTATTCGTCCGAGGGCTAGGTGGCGAGACCACCACCGATACCCTCCGCTCTCTCTTCTCCACCTATGGAGAACTGGACGAGGCCATCGTCATCACCGATAAGGCCACGGGAAGGTCCAAGGGTTTCGGATTCGTGACATTCAAGCATGTGGATGGCGCTGTGTTGGCGCTCAGGGAGCCGAGCAAGAGAATTGATGGCCGCATGTCTGTGACTCACCTTGCGGCAGCAGGGTCTTCCGGTGGGCCGAATGCCGATGACTTGGCTGCGAGGAAGATCTACGTGGGGAACATTCCGTTCGAGATTTCGGCAGAGAAGCTGTTGGATTACTTCTCGGTCTACGGAGAAGTAGAGGAAGGGCCTTTAGGGTTTGATAAGCACCAGGGGAAGCTCAAAGGATTCGCGTTCTTTGTGTACAAGACGGAAGAAGGGGCGAGGGAATCTATTGTGGAACCGATCAAGGTCATTGATGGACATCAGCTTATTTGTAAGTTGGCAGTTGATGGGAAGAAAGGGAAGCCCAATACCCCTGGTTCTGCACCGTCGGGGTTAGGGGAATTTGGAGGAGAGAGAATGGGGGCGGTCGGGGTTCCAAATTTGGGGCCGGGGTCTTATAATTCACAGTTCGGTGGACCGACAGGGTTTGGATATGGGGCTGGCCCTTACCAGACAGGGCCGGCTGGTTATGGTCATCAGGGTGGTTTCATGGGTTCTGCATTACCTTCTACACAGGGTGGTCAGGTGGCTTATGGTGTTTCACCTTACGGTGGCGGTGACCATGCTGCTGCTTATAGAATGCCACCCACTTCCATGGGAATGAATCCAACTGGTTATCAGGAGAGTACAGCTTATGGATTGAATCCAACTGGCTTTTCAATGCAGCAATATCCTCCTTCGCAGGGTCCTCCTCAAGGTCCTCCTGGGGGAATGTATCAGAGAACGCCACCCTATTAACTGAGGTAGGTAGGATTCTGTTGTAGTTTTTCTTCCTAAATTTGTAGTAACGTTAACCAGGTTACATACTATTGACTCATTATTGACCTTTCTTGACAATGTTCATATCTTAATATCTTTGTGGGTAATTTATTTATCCTGAGAATGCTCTTTGTTGGTGGCATTGTCCATCTCCTCAGTGGAAGGAAGCATGAAATCCAACATGCTTGTGTCCTATAATGCTCGAAGACAAGGAAAGAACATGAGCAATCGAGAATAGATAGAAACTTCTCGAGGAACATTCATTTCACTATCAAATACCGATGGTGACTACCTTCGTAGATAGTCCTGACTCTGTCGATTTAGCCCAATCAAGCAAGGACCTCTTAGGACACCTGTGCATTGGGCGTATAGTTGTTTGTAGCATTTCATCTGCTTTCTCACGGATTGCCTCTCACCGTATCAGCTTTTCCCCTGTATTTGCGAATCCTCTCCCTTCTCCTTTGCTACAGTTTGATTCCCCAGTTGTATTGAAATTAAAGCTCTTTGACCATCTTGGATTACTCTCATTCAATGATTTAATGGCACCTTAGTTTCTTTAAATGGACAGGTTCTCAAACTCATTAATTTACCTTTTCCTCCAATAGTCCAGTTCAAGGTGTAACTATCTTCATTAATTTCGTTGCTATTCTCAAGATTGAGTTATGTTTACTTGTCCAGCCAACTATCCTTAATTGATTAAGTGGTGATGTGATATATCAAATGAAAAAGTATATCAAGTTAGGTAAGTTGAAGTAAAAAATTGATTATCGAATAGATCAGTTGCTCAGCCTTATGGTTTTTATCTGCTCTGTCTGATGTTGTCTTTCTTCAAAATCTGCTTTGTGTGAGTCTGTGACTAGTCTTGCTGCTTTAACTATGGTGAATCTCATTTTGGTGGTTGCCTCTATTATGCAACTCACCTTATGTTAGATACTTGGATTCCTTACTTTAGTTTTCCAACTTTCTCCCCTTCTCCTTATGTTTTCAAGGATTAACTTTTACTTTTTATTTAGCTGATCCAAGAATGGTGGCTCTGTAGTAAATCCACAATCTTTTTTTCTTAGGCGGAATATACAACGCAGAAGTCTCCTTACCGCTTTCACTTATGCATTTGAACATGAAAATTAATGGACATTTTTTGTAATCCTTTTTAATCACATGGAAGTTGTTATATCATTATTGAATGATGAATTAAAGTGTGAATGGATGTTTGCTTCAGGTGATTGAGAACTTCTTGGACGCGATTCTCATTAATGGTTCTGGATGATTTCGTGATAGCAGACAATGAAATGTTTCATTTGTTTAAATGGACTGCTGTGCATGACTTGGTGCTCGTTGTCTTTGCTGTGTAACCTTGGATGGTTTGCTCAATGTTTCATGGTCTAGGATTAGAATCAGTTTCTACATAATGGTTCTTGTGTCTTACCATGATGGACTTATGTTTTGGTTTCTGTTGGTACAATGTCTTTAATAGTTAATGGTCTGACCCCCTTTTTTTTTTTTTTTCTCTCTGTTATTATGGTGAATTTCTGCCGTTTGGTTATTAAGATGCTGTATCTGCAGCTGCAGATATAATTTGTTGAAACAATGTGTGAGATATGCAAGTTAAAACTATCCAAAATCAATTAATGTTTGAAATGACATGATTTAGACGGTTGCCTTGCTCGGTTTTTAATGGAATTATGAGCATCCAGTCATGCTTTTCGCATCCTCGATTTGGGTTTTCCTGTGACACCCATCCATCCTATGAGTTGGAGCTCATAACCAGCTATTTTTGCATGTTTAAAATGTTCCATCTGTGGATTGTTATATGCCCTCTACTTTTATCATTGGTTTTCTATGAAGTTGTGCAAAATTTGGGTGGCGACTAGGAGAATTACAAGTCTAGAGCACGTACTAATGAGAGAAAAAATTTGTGTACAAGAACAGTGTGCTAAACATAATTCACCATTGATTTGGATCTACAAGTTGACTTCAGATATAAACATTGGTTATCTACTTCTGTATCAATCGGTCGGCATGATCATTTCATGCAGTGCAGCAGTCAATTCCCGTAAAAAAAGAATTATTGCAGCTTGGAGGGTGGAAACTGAATATTCTGCTCTGGTGTGATTCTGTTCTGTTCATCTTCTCTTTTAGTTCTTGATACGGGATCTTTGGGTAGGAGTTCAGCAACCATCCCAGCCCAAGAGGCGCTCCACTTACACTTATAGGTAAACTATATTTTCTTATTATTCAAAGCATGAAAAAAATCTGAATCTGAAACAAACCTCGCCTCTTGATGCGTAGTACAGTACCCTAATCGGCTGTTTTTTTACCATTAAGCAGCAGAAACAGAAAGCCCATAGTTTGGTGATCGCTATGTTCTCGTCTCATTTTCATGCCACTAATCAAAAGCCACGGCTATACCTTTATTTATCCATCATGGATAGAATAAAGGTTTCGCCTTTAGTGAATGACTAAGAACATCTCCAACCATGGAATGGAAATGAAGTTGTATAAATTGTACGTAACAATCATGAACAAGGTAAAGTAGGAATGGTAAAATTTTTAGATTCTAACCATGAATTCGGTTGTAAATTTTCATCCCTCTGCTCAAAAGCTTTATTATACAAATTAGTTTACAACTATCATTTGTGTGTTATCATGGTTGTATATTGCTCGAAACTTATATGTTAGTATTTTACAATTTTGTTTATAACTCCCTTTAGAGTTGCTCTGGTGGCTTTGATGACATCCCAAAAGCCAATGACTATTCAAGGGTGACTCATGAATAAAATTTCACAAAATTTAGTGATTTATATCGACATTTTTTTACCCCCGTGTTTTTTGCAATTGGGGTTCAGATTTTATTTCCTCAAATGTGATAAATATGAATCATAATATCAAAATAGTTCTCGCATCATGAAAAATTAAAATTAATTTTTTTTTTATTTAAATAAATTATTCCCAGGTTTTTTAAATTGGATGGTAAAGAATCTATTATTATTATCTATTATATAAATAAGATAGGAGTTTGAATTTTTTTTAAAAAAAGACAAAATTTAAAGATAATCTACAATCATCACTGCTTTTTCAACCAAAACAAATGAATAAAATATATAAAAATATGAAAAAAAATACTAATCAAATATTAATATAACACTTCACTTTGTTACTACTTACTACAGCAGCAAAACAACTCCACAAGAACCTCACGAACACAACCCATGAGTAGAGATAGGCAAAATATCCATACAGCAAGTACTAATTCCGAGTCGTTGGGTATCTACACAGTAGATAATGTGGTAATTCCTTTTGGCTTGTGAAGATTTCATTTTGGCTCATCCATAATCAGGGATGAACAATGTTGAAATATACAAACAAACAATTCCAAGGCAAATAATCATATAACCAGCAAATAAAAAAGTCACTCCAAGTGCTCCCAAGTCTTCAACTTTTGCTCGTCTATGATGATGATCACCCGAACCCAATATAAAAAATATCCCATTAATTTATCGTCATCCCCTTTTATCTACGCCAATCATTGTCGGGGTTATCTTGTAATCAGAGCGAGCCACCCCAACACACCCACAGACGCTTTTGCTTCTTCTACCTTTTTTTATATATCCATGATTTTTTCAATACCTCAGACATCTCCATGATTTTTCCAAAATCTTACACCTCTCGAGTCCGATTCAAATGAAATGGAGAGATCTGAGAAAATAAAAAAAAAATACCTATTGTGTGATGGTCGATTTCCAATAGCAGAACGAGCGATGAAGACGAAGCAAGAGATAGAGAGAGGATGATTTTGATGGGAAGAAAAGATTGGAGAGCAGGGAGACAAAGCAGAGAGAGAAGAGATACAGAATACAGAGAATATGAGAGTGGGGAAGACAAGCAGCAAATAGGAAAAATAATTTTGAAAGAATTTTTTTTTTCATTACGGTTCCCGTCGATTTATTGGGAAAAAATTCCGCATATATTTTTTTCTTCATTTCTCTTTCCTATCCATTAATTTTATTTTCCAAACAAGTTTAAAAAAAACCTTCATTCTCTTCCCAACATTAATCACTATCAAAAAAGGTCCTTAGTTTTTTTCGGACATCTCCTCTCAAAGAAGATATTGACCATTACAGAGTGGCTCAAAAGGGAATATCATTTCAGTGGCTCAATCCGAAGGCTAGTGGAGGAAAATGGCGGACTTTATGTTGGGCCACTGTCCCTCTCCCTCCACTTCTACTTCTAACTCCTTGTATAACCACAAGGTTTCCCATCATTTCCCTTTCCCTTTTCATTTCCACCATATCAATCAAAGAACCTGCCTAACAGTTCCCAAGCGCAAATCTTTAACAGCGATGGCTTCTCCTAGCTCTTCACAAAGTTCCCCTCAGCCTTCTCTCCTTGTCTTCTCAGGTCGTCGATCTCTCTCTCTCTCTCCCTCTCTCTCCCTCTCATTGCTCCTCTTCTATGATCCCCATTACTACTGTGCAGGCTTAGGTTATTGATTGTATTTGAATCATCATTTGTGCTTTTGAAAGGTTCCTTTTTTTTTCTTTTTTTATCTTTTTTGATATTCTAAGTGCCAGATGAAGTTCGACTATGAGATGATTGAATTTAGCCATTGCCCATTTGCATTTTCTTAATTAATTCATCATTGATGGGCTTATCAGTACAATGGCTATTTCGAATTGAATATATGATTGTCTCAAGTGGGTTCGGGGTTTGTTCGTTGTTTTCTACCCATCTCATTCACCATTAAAGCTTAAGATTGTAGCTGTCAATATGTTGTTTTTTACTGTATAAAGTTCTCTCACTCGAACACATTTGTGATGGTATGTTCGGAATTTCAAAGTTGTTGCTGCACTATCGTGATATGGTGTATAATTCTGGACAAAATGGGGATGCCTATTTACCTCTAGACGGTATGGTTGGAGAATGGTGAAATTTTATTTAAAAAAGAATGCATTGCGTGAGGTCAAGGCACCATGCTCTCTACTGTTTGATTGGCTGTTTCTTTCAGCAAATTTTTCTAAGTTGCTGTATAATTTTCAGACTTCAGTCATAGGTGTCATTGAACCATCTCTTCCTAAAAGTTTAAGCCAGTAGTGAGGTAACTGTTGGGCCAAACCTTCAAATTACATTTAATCTAAGTGGCAGAAATAGATCAACTCGCCCTTTCTTTATGAACTTAGTGAGGAAACAATAATAGGAGCAATGCTATTCTACAGAAGAAACAATATGAGTGACACGATTTACAGGAGAAACAATAGAAGTGACACAAACCTCCACTATAACAATAATGCGTATACCAATAGTCCTCTCTAGTCACACGATAACAACACAACCATACAAGAAAAATCTAACGATACAAGACAAATCTAGGTTAGTATGCATCCTAATAAAAAGAATAAATGAACTTCACCCAAACCTGAACATGAGGAAGAACAATGAGAACCACTCTCCCAAAAGCAACCAGATGCCCTACAAGTTTCTCCTTCTTGATCATGTCGATATTTTCTCTCTTTGGTGTCTTTGGAATCTCCCTCTCTCGACCATTGTTGACTTAGGGTTTTAATTATGTCGCACACCGCAAAACAAATCATGCTGTTATTTAAATAGGCAACAACACAACAAAAAATAGATCTATCCACCTTGGCTGGATGCCCGCCACAGCTGGCCGAACATTCGTCGGCCATTGGACGTCCGGTACCCTGCTCTCGGCTCTGTTAGTCAGCAGCCGAACATCTGGACCCTCCGCGCCGGCATCCAGGTCTTGCTTTTGCTGTCCAAAATATCTTTCCCATATCGAGGGAAACTCCACCATTAGTAACTTGATTGTTCTTTTAGATAAGTTTCTTGGACACAACATCAAGCGAATGCCTTTTGGTCTTGACTTTTAAGATGTGGGACTTGTGACGATTCATAAAAACTATTGTACTACCATTATGGGAAAGTGACTAGAATAGAATTTTTTTTTTGGGTCCTAATATATGCTTAACTAAAAACAAAGTCTGTCATAGGCTACATACATGCCTACAGCTTTGTGATACTCATTTGGATTTTCAACAGCAAAAAAACCTGAAGAAGGATTTTACCAGTTTCTCACAATTATTTATGGCATGGAGAAATTTTGAATCAAGCCAAGGAATAAAACTGTTTCGATGATGCCACAGGTGGAACTGCATTTAATGGTGTCGTAGAAGAAATGAAGAAGTTCACAACAAGGGTTGCACATGTTCTCCCAGTTTCTGATGATGGGGGGAGTACAGCTGAGATTGTCCGTGTGCTTGGTAAGCAGTGCTAGTGCAATGCACCAGTTGTCATTCCTGTTTTTCGGTTTCTTTTCTTACTTTCTGGTTTTTTGGGGCCCACATTTCATTTAACATTACAGTGTTGGTCTGGGTTTTATAATAAGTGTGAGGGATTGATTATATATTGAACTTAGAAAGGTTCCTAGGACTCACTTGGATGCTGTAATGCATACTCCACAAGACCAAGCTATGTGACCAAGCATGTTATGTGGGAGGGATTGACTATGTGGTTGACAGCTCGTTTTTTTTCTTTAGTAATATACATGGTAGCAAAACTGTGTTGGTAGTTGCCTTAGAGGTGAAGACGCTCCCCCTCTCACTTGGCAAAGGGATCTTTTACCACGTAGTTAGCATAAGCAAATTAATTGTCACTTTTCAGGCGGCCCGGCTGTTGGGGACATAAGGTCAAGATGTCTGAGATTGGCTGATGAAAGCACTTCTGAAGCTCTTGCAGTACGCAGATTACTTGGTCATCGCTTACCACTTGTAGCAGATGATGCAAAATCAGAATGGTATGGTAGCTAATGTATTTTTAAGAATTGTTACCTACTATGCATGCCTTCATAGTACTTTTCTTCTTTTCATAGTTTGATAAGAGATCTAATTGTTCTTCTGTTTATTTGACATTGTATGCTTTTGTTAGTTTTTTGTCATTCTGGCCGAGGAAGACTTTGATGGATCATGCCAATTAAGTTGGCTTTTGCCTGTTGTCCTTGTTATATATACCACAAATTCTTGTTTTCTACCCAGTTTATGACCCTCCGCTTCATTTTTGGACCCGGGTGACCTGGTTAAGAGGTTTATTGCTGACAAACCAATTCAGGTTCTGTGTGGAGTCCCATTAGGTATTTAGCACTCCCTATATGCATTGGTTAGAGTTTGGGTTAGGAAGATTTTCACGTCGGTCGAGGTTTGTGGTGCTCATGAACTGGAAAGTCTCCATGAGCTTACTTTGCTAGTGAAAGTAAGAAAAACTGAAAAAGAAGAGTTATACAGATGCAGAAAGTCGACATATGCTGTTAAGTTATCCATTGGGTTCAGGAAGTTGACCCTGTGGAGTTGGGCTATTAGTTTCATACATCGTCACACCCTTAAGCGGGCTTTTTGAATGTATACCTTTTGTCCTCTAAAAAATAGGAGCAATTTTGGAATGGCCTCATGACTGATACATTTGACTTGAACCCGTTGATATTCTAACCCATTCGGAGTGACGTCCGCTGTTTTGTGCCTCATCTCATTCATGTTGAACCTTTTTGACGTTTTTGTCCATAATTTAGGGGGATGATGAGACATTACTGGTAGAGATTAAGGATCATTTCTTATTCTGTTTTCATATCTAACTATCCTAAGGTTCTGTTTAGTGTTTTTGTTTTTTAGAAGAAAGAGGGAAGAGCTTGGGGAGGGAAGGGGCTGCTGGGGATTGTTGGATGTCTTATTCACCATGCTCTTATGATATCCCTAGCATTCTGAACCCTTTCCTTTACTCTCTAGGTGCTTCTATTCTCGGGGTGTTTGGTATGCTGAGTAAAAGATATGACAGGTACAATATTGTTGAAGGAGAGCACTCACTGTGGAAAGGAGTGTCAAAGCCATATAGGGAAACCATTCGATCCTTTTTGGTGTATTTCCAGCATCAGGTATAACTAGATCATCGGCTGTCTCAGACGTCACACCTACTATGCATTTGAGCAAGTAGTTATGTATTTCTGTTCCTCAATGCTGGTGTAATGCACTTTTAGGGAAAGATCTTTCCCTCTCTTTTTATTAGAGTTTGCTCTGCATGTACCTCTGAACCTCCTGCCGCTGGCCACAAAACGTGAGTTCAAGGAAAAGCTAATATATTCTTTGTACAGTTATCTGTTTGCTCGATATTTGAACTGCTTACAACCTTCA
Source organism: Dionaea muscipula (assembly GCA_028571145.1). Classification (NCBI taxonomy): domain Eukaryota; kingdom Viridiplantae; phylum Streptophyta; class Magnoliopsida; order Caryophyllales; family Droseraceae; genus Dionaea; species Dionaea muscipula. The sequence goes on from JAOWBR010178926.1 coordinate 13,517, forward strand.
TATCAACTAGCTATCAATCAGTATCTGTTCATTACAAATTTGTAATTACTACAGAAAGTGACAAGATCATATCAACAGAAATAGAAAGCAAGAGACAAAACCATATTAAAAACTTTGTTATGGGACTCTGGCCATTGATTGTTTCTTCTTCTTGTACAGATCCTCATGAGGTCTGAAGATAAATTTAGCTTCAGCAATGGCAGGTACTTTTAGTTTCCCATTTATATTTGATGATTAAGCTCCTCCCATATAATCTTGTTGCACCAACCTGTTGAAAGCTGGCTACTCTTTGTCATTGTTATTCGAAAAGTTGCTTGCGTATCACTGATTTTCCCTGCCCTACAGTGATCTTAGCCTGCTCATCCTCTGGAATCTCCTATCTTTTTGGTTTCCTTATGTGCTTTTAAATTCCTTGAGCTGAGGAGTGTGCCTTTCACAAATTGTTTGGGCCAATAAGCAGACATCCCTGAATTTACCAATAATCTCCAATTTGACTACATTAGTCAGGATCATGAAAACAGTATTCTTCAAATTTCAAAAGGACAATAATTGTTGCTGTTGGTGATGTCGCGCCATGAGTCATTTCTATCCATGTACATCTTTTATGATGATTATTCTTGTATCATTTGACCTTTCTCGCTATTAACAGAAATACTTTTGTCTTGAATTGTGTCTTGTGTTGTTGCAGCATTGGGAATTTTTTCTTTGCCGGAGCACGCATATTTTTTCAGTCTCTGGATGCTGCAATATTCCTATTTTCACGTGTCTCAGATATTCCAACGGAAAGTCTAGTCCTCCCTGTTATTTCAACCAATGACCGGCTTACATTGGGATGTGAGCTATGGGTATGTGAACAATTTGTTAGTTGTCCAAGATGTTTCTCTGATGTTTTGTCGTCTTGGAATACCTTGAGCTTCTTGTCCGTTGCCCGGTATGTTGATTGAGTGATTTGGGCTTCAAGATTTGCATCATTAATGCTTCGATCATTAAAAGTTTTCTGATCATTTGCTTTTCTTCAAACTTATCGATCCTAATTGTTGTCTTTGCATCTTCTCAATAATTTTTAGAATGGAGGCATAATTCGTGGTCAGAATGAGATATCTCATCCAAATTTTGGATCCATGGAGCCTGTCAATAAGGTATGCCTGTTACTTTATGAACAAATCTCAGCATCTGAGAGAACGGATTGTGAGGAGAGCCCATACACTGGAAAGATGTAGCTCAGACTTGTTCTTACGTGTCTCAGAAAACTCATGCTCTTTCTTTAACATAGGGAAACACTTTAGTTCCAGCTCTTCCTTATAGAATAAAGCGGGTGTTCTACATGTCGAGTGAAGGGAGGAATTCGTTGCATCAGGTGACGACTGTGCCATATGTCAAAGATTCTTCTTAATATATAGATTTTCTTCCTGCTAGATCAGAGTGTGCTTTCCTCTCTCTCCCTCTCCCTCTCCCTCTCCCTCTCTCCCTCCCTCCCTCTTCTAATCTTCCCATCCCCTGTTTTCTACAGTGAAGTATTCTAGTCACATTAGCAACACTATTGATCACGTGGCAGATTTGTTGGAACATTTTTTTTGTTTTTTTTTTTTTGCAAACGATGGTGACAGTATGCCTATGTGAAATAGGTGTTTCCTCTACCAAATCCAGCGGTGCTTGACCAGTTGAGGTGTGTAGATTGTATTATTTATGGCATGGGATCTCTCTTCACTTCAATCTGCCCATCACTGGTAAATTTCTAATGATTTACTACTAGTGTGCCTCTTGAGTTTCACCCTTGTTAACTATTGCTAATTTTCATGGTGGCTTCTGTCTTTCCTCACCACGGACTGCTTTTAGTAGCTCGTGTTTCATATTGACATGCGAACTGGGTTCCTTAAATAGTTGGTTGTACGATGTCTAATCTTGGCACCGGATGGAAACATGATTTTCCATTATCTTATTAGGCTTGCTTACTTTATACTTGCCTTTCCCCTTACCACCCACCCTCTCTTCCAAGTTGTGTTGTGCTTATTTTGATCCTTACTGATTCAGTTATTATCTTACGAGTTCTGTTACTATACTGCATTAAGATGCTTTCCGTTTTCCTAGTCCTGGAGAATCATCTCCTAACGAGATTGAGGACTCATTTTGCACTACTTCCTGTGGCATTCGACGATGAAAATTTCACACTGTTAAAAAAAGCTTCGGATTCACCCATTTCATGTGCTTGGCTAAAATGTCTGAAATGTGGTTCTTGCTTGGCTTGGGCCCTTTTCCCTCTCTACTTAATGGTGCTTACATGCACACCAGCAGTACATGACCTGGTTCTTGTGTAACATATGTATGTCTGTCTTCAAACCAACAGCAGTTACTGCTACTTTGTACAAACAGAAGAGGTTCTTCTCACTTTTTGTTGCTTGGACAATAAGTTAGTTAATCTTTGAGCCCCTTCCTTCCTTCCTTTTTGTAGGTATTAACGGGCATCGGGGAGACTATTGCTTCAAGGACTTGCCCAAAGGTTATATAACTTTCTCTGTCATCAATGTTATGTTCCTCCAGCTTTCAATAGATAAATTGGCCCCAGATTTTTCTCTATTTTATTTTTTGTTTTCCAGTCCTGCAGCTCTGTTTATTTATGTGGGACTGCTTCGCTTACTTTAACTTGTGAGGTTGCATTCCTCCCTTTGGCCTACTTCTGCTGCTCTTTTCCTCCAAGCGGAGACTAGACTAGACTAGAGGTTATGTGCCTAAGCAGAGAGAGGTTAATTTATATTAACTTTTCAAGTGAATTTCTCAGATACTTCTGCTGAATGGTACACATGATCGTGAAACCAACGGCTTCTTGGCATCTTGGTTTGTGACTGCAATTACAGATGCCCTAAACCGAACCTATGGAGATCACGAAAATTCCATCAGAAACAATGTAAGTAAATAATAGAATGGCCGGTACGGTGGTATAATCTCATGGCCGGCATGGGAGCGTGTACCACAGTGACAGCCAAGAAGCCACAAATTTCATGTTTTCATATATAGCGATTAGCCAATACTGATAATGTGGCTGGCTGGCTGGCTTATTGAGTTGTGTGTATGCATGCAGCCAAGTCAATACATAAACACAGTTTTGGTCCCAAGAGCCGGTGCTATTCCTGTAGATTTGGATGCCTTAAAGACCCAGGGGATATCTAATGTGGTAAGCAAGCAAGCAAGCAAGCTTTGGTGTTTTATTATTAGTTCAGAGCATCTTCCATTTCATATTTAGAATCTTTCACATTTCTCCCTTAATTCTTGTCATCTCGATTTATTCCCTGCACACTTGTAAATCACCATAAAAGTTGGAAAATAAAATAAAAAAAAAGGGTGCAAAATAAAATATAGGTGGTTTGTTTAATTATACGTAGATTTATAACCCAAGAAGTATTTTGATGCAGTGCGTGGTTTCTGAAAAATAACGATATGATGGCACTTGTTGCTGTTTAGTCCTTGGTAAATCAAATATTTACCCCCTTTTTCATGCTGCGGCAGGTGGTCGTCGATTCCATACGTGATCCTAGAGTCGGGGTAATGTTTGAACCAAAATCATTGATACAAATCCTAGATAAACTATTAAGTGAATGAAGGGCAAGGAAATTGATATCTGTACAGTGACAAACAGTAGACGAAGTGAATGAAGATTTGATTTGCATCCCCTGAACTGAATCTAGAGAGAGTACAAGGGAAGGGAAGGAAGTCGATTCACTCAGGCTTGAGAATTAATGTTATTGTGAGTTGTGATCTGGAGCTGCTGGTGTGGTGTCCAAGAAGATCTTTGCTCATTCTGATATGATTTAGGGATCAGAAAACCTATTCTATAATCTGCCTGGAAAGCAAGTAAATGGGTGGCAGCACGAGAAGAGAAGATCTGATATAGTCTCTTGTCATTTTCATACTATTTGTAGAATTCATTCAGATTCTTGCAAGCAGTAAGCTAATGTTAGGTTTGTCTGACTTATAACTTATAATTTATCGAGTATTTTGAGAATTTTTTTTTACATTTTAAAAATTTTGAACATAAAATTCAAATCAGACAGTACAAAACAGAAAAGAGAAATTAGGTGAAACCCAATGCAGCCTAAATTTTTCCCTAAAAGATTGTTACAACTTTGCTTGCTTGACATGACAACGTTAAGAATGAAACAACGTAACAACGTAGATGGAGATGTGATGTCCCAAACAGTATTCCATTTCAAACCAATAAAGGATTCAAATGCAGACATCAACAACATTAACGTTAAGGGAGGAACAAAAGAAAGAGAAGTAAAAAGCCATACAACCAAACCAAACCAAACCAAACCAACCTCAAGGTACAAGAGTGTGAAAGATGAGTGACTTAACATAGTCATCTCGCACGAGTTGTGGGGTTTGATTTCCCACGACTGGGGTTTGATTTGGTGCATAGAATCCTTCGACCCTTGGCACGTCTACGCTTTATGATTGCTCTTCCACTGGTGGTTCTCATCCGCCTTCTGAAGCCATGTGTTCGAGCCAAAGATTTCCTGGATCTGCTCCTCTTTGTTAGACAGAGTGCAGCTTTCCCAGCCCTCACCACCAAGCGACGGCATCTATTACTATTACTATTTGAACCACCCACTCCTCCAATATTATGAGTCAAAGATAATCCTGCAGGGCAGAAGAAAGAAACAAAGAAAGAGAAATTATATGAATGTCAAACAAAGGAGCTCAGACTGTGTCACAAGTCTAGTTAGTCTATTACCATGAATGTCATGGAAAGGCAAAGGAAAGATGATGAAGTAGCCATTGCCCATTGCCCATTGGCAGCTAAGCTAGCTCTTTTAATTTATTGAAAAGAATAACAACTTAAATCAATCACCAAGCGTGAAAAAAAGAGAGCAGATAGATAATACAAAGGGCATTTGCAAATTATCAAGCATTATATATCTTTCTGAGCACAATCTTATCCATATCCATTATTCCATTCCCTTCCCTTCCCTTCTTCTTCATCCGCTACACGCCATTGTTGAATCGTACATCTAGTGCATGCTAACACATTGCTCGATCAGGATTGAACTGGTACGCGGTTCCAAACAAAAATTACAGCTCCAAAAGATTTCATCTTTATTTTAACTTTGTTGAATCTAAAAGAGGGGCAAATCACCCCACCCAACAGATTTCTACGCGTCAAATTCATATCAACTTCTCTAAATAGAGATAATGAGCATGAAACCAAACTCGAAACTTTGCTTAATCCCTCAACCATTTTACAATACCAATGGTTACATGAACCATATTATATTACAGCTTACAAAACATATTTTGAAGAGTATACTGTTTAGTTTGTCTGTTTTTTGTTTTTAGTTTTAGTTTTTAGTTTTTAGTTTTTAAAAAACAGAAAACAGAAAACGTGTTTAATTTATAATTTATAATTTGTCAGATCATGAACGTTTTCCATGTTTTGGGTGTTTTGAGAATTTCTGTCGAACACAAAAATCAACTTTTTGTCGTTTTTTACATTTTGAAGATTTTAAATTAAAAATTATTTTCTGGTTTTAAAAAACAGAAAATAGAAAATTTAAACCAAACGCGTTTTCTGTTTTCTGCAAACGAGTGTCTCTAAGGTCACGGCTGTGACCTTGTTGTCTGGACACAACCGTGACAGATTTGTCACGGCCATGTTCTGCTCCCCTGCACACGATGTTTGCTGCGTTGTCCGGTCGAGTCGCTGCTTCTTGCGGCGACAAATATCTTTATTTTTCTTGTATTTTAATTAATGTCTAGATTAATTAAAATCCCGTGTTAGAAAATCAACTCTACCAAAAAATCGACCTTATGGTAAAAGGGTCAACAATAATATTTATTTTAACACACCCTTCCACGTGAATATCTTTTTGAGGCTTGGAGTGTGACTATGCACTGATCTATCTTATCCGAGTGCTAAATAAATGGGGGTCGTGTTCGCAAGATTCGAACTCGTAACCTTAGATCACGTCTGCTCTGATACCATGTTAGAAAACAAACTCTACTAAAAGATCGATCTTACCAAAGGTCCATCAATAATATTTATTTCAATAATAAAACAGAAAACGGGTCATTGGTTTGTTTGTTTTTTATTTTGAGTTTTTTATTTTTTGTTTTTAGTTTTCAGTAAAAACAGATAACATGTTTAGTTTATAATTTATAATTTGTAATTTATAATTTGTCAGGTCTGGATCGTTTTTTATATAGGGGCTGTTTGGTTTGTCTGTTTTTTATTTTGAGTTTTCTGTTTTCTGTTTTGAGTTTTCTGTTTTTTGTTTTCA
>JAOWBR010178938.1:0-10842 GCA_028571145.1 Dionaea muscipula
CCGCGAAGGGTATGTTGATCTCGAGTTTCTTAAAAATGTCAAGGAACTTCTTGTAGGATTTTTCCAGCACATTTCTTCTAGCGGCTTGAGGGAAAGGCAGTTTGTTGATTTCAACATTGGTCTCTACCTGCTTACCCTTATCATTCCTTTTCTTCGAACCCGTCGCCATAGGGAAACAACTATTCTTCTTTTTGGGCTTCTTCCGTGGCGACCGCTCCTCCTCTTCAGACGAGGAGTCCTGATTTACAACAACATCTTTTGAGCTCTTGACCTGAGGCGACACCTCTGTCTCCTCATCAGACGAGGATTCTTGTATATAGCTTGGTGACGCCATAGGGGTTGACGCCATAATTGTCTTGGTGGCGGCCCCATGTTCGTTGGTAGCACCGTTCCGCTCCTAAATTCAATGGCCTTGACATCCATACTGTGATTGTTCTTAGTAGTGCTAGGCAGTGTGCGAGGTGCACGGTTTCCTAACATAGTGGCTATTTGGCCCAGCTGGGTCTCCAAATTCTTGATTGTCACGTCCTGATTCTACATTCTTGTATTGCAGGATAAACTGAGCCAACATGTCCTCAGTGGATGGTCTTTGCTGCGGAGGCGACAATGTTTGTTGTTGTTGTTGTGGCGGCTGCTGCTGCTGTGCATACTATCGCTGCTGGTAATATTGTTGTTGCGGAGCATACTGTTGCTGTGGGGGTGGCTGGTACGCTCGTTGTTGCTGTGAATATTGAGGTTGTTGTTGTTGTTGTTATTGTTGTTGGGGTTGTTAGGGTCTCACTTGTCCCTGTGGACGGGATCCCTGTGCATATTGGCGAAGTTGTGGCGTCGGCTGCTGTGGAGGCGGCGCCTGCTGTTGAGCATTCTCATAATTTGTTCCTCTTCAAGAGAGTAGTTGGTTTCCTCTCCATGGGACGTATTGTTGTTGCTTCCCATTCTTCCCAATATAACTCACGAGCTCTTCAGTTAGCTCGTTTTGATCATACTTCTCATACTGGGGCTCAGCAAAGATGGGTTCAGTTTGACTAATGCTGCTGTCGCCATGGATCGGGCAGGGTCCCATTGGTATTGCAGCTACTTCCAACGTTGATAATCTGGTGTTTAGAGTCTGTAGTTACGTAGTCAATGAAGCAAGGGCTTCCGGGTCAATCAAAGTTTGGGTTGGCTCTACGCTAGCCACTGGTGCCGCCCTCCTAGAAGTGGATTTTACAGCCCACTCAGAGGCATATTGGTAACTGTTGGTCGCCATGTCCTCTAAAATGGCCCATGTATCTGTCGGGTTTTTTCTTATGAAGTTAGTAATCGCTTTGTTCAACATGGAGGTCCTGAGGGGAGTGAAATATTTTTTTTAAAATTTTCCTGCTAAGTCATTCCACGTAGTGATACTACCAGCAGGTAAAGAATTCAGCCATGCCCTCGCCTTGTCCTTTACAGAGAAAGGAAAGAGGTGAAGGCGGATGGCGTCATCAGATACGTTCTGGTATTTCACAATATCACAAATTGCAAGGAAATCAGTAATATGTTGATTTGGATCTTCCATGGGTGAACCATGGAATTACGCGTGGTTCTGGACGAGTTGGATTGTGGAGCCCGCTAGCTCAAAATTTACAGCTGTCACGGCTGGTCTGACAACAGGTGGTTGAATCCTCTACAAGGTGGGGAAACCATAATCAGACAGCGGGCATGCGGCGGCATTGTTAGCTACGTCTCCTCTGTCAGCCATTAAGATTATCGAAAAATGGGTTTATTTTGATTGCTTTCGAAGGTGTCGAGCAGTCTTTTCAATCTCAGAGTCTAGTGAAAGGATTGATTCCTTACTAGACCTTGTGATCATACACAGATAGCAATAGCTCCTTGTTTGGAAACCATAAAACCGAAAACCAACATTTTGGCGCAAAGGAAACAAAGAATAAAATAAAAATAAAAACTTCACTGGATTATTCTAAATCACTGAAATGACAAAACCGTTACCCAAGAGGAGTTCCGCGGCAACGGTGCCAACAACTTGAATGATTTCAGAACAGCAAGTATACTGTCTTGTCGAGTAATAATTAAGATATCGATCCAATAGGGAATCCTCCGTAACAGTGGTTTATCAAATCGTTGACTTCTTAAAATAGTAAAGCAATCAAATAGAAATGGCATCAAGAAATTCAAGGCTGGAAATGTAAATGACAGTAATTAAGGTGCGAACTTTAAAGCTACAACCTCCACGACAAGGGCCTCTCAACAACCACTTCAAGTACTATAGGACAACAGTGAGGCAGGACCGATCCTAAGATCGTTGAACTACTTCCGCGGAATTAACCTTGGAGGTGATCAGTACTGGAACCACGATTATGAAGGGAGACGTTGCAACAAAACTTTGAGAATTGGAAAAGTAAATAAAATAGTAAGTGCGAGAAGATAAAATATAAAATTGTATTAAAAATGTTTAGTCGCAAGGACCTTGTTCACAATGAATAATGGTGATCGCATTGATCACTTACGCACTTTGAATCCTTATACTCTCACTGTTGGAAACATAAGAATGTGGGAAGACTTCTCCTAATATAAAACTAGCACTCTGTTCACTCTCCTGTCACAAGTTGTTTTAGTAAGCTCCTAACTTAGATTTCTCTCAGGGCTTTGACACTTTGATTGGAGCAGCTTTAATGGTATTTATAGACTTCCGAGGAGGAGCCAATCAGTTGAAGTTCATCCTTATCCACGAGAGATTCCAGCCTCTGTTCCAACAAGAAGATCCCTTGAGAGTAGGCGTGAAAGTAGGAGAAAAATCAGGAACTGAAATGCAACTGCCTGGGCAGGTCAGAAAGGAGCGGGGCGACAACATCCATGGCGTCAGCCTCAGTGGTGTCAGACAGGTAGCACGTCTCGCCATAATCTCGCAGGGACTAGTGACGCCATGGCGCTAAGGGCTTCTATCTTAAGAAGGACGTCTCCAACTCTAGATTTGACACCATGGATCATCTTCTAATCATGAAAAAGGACCTTGGATCATGCTCGACGTCATGGAATAATATCGGATAAGGATTTGAGGTCTATCACCGCCATAACTCTAAAGTTCTTGTCTGCGCCAGTTGTGCTATGGCATCAGGTCTTCCTCCATGGAAATTACTAGACCCGATACTTGAATTAACCCCATGGAATGCTTTTATGGGTCGAGTTAATGTGTTCAGCGTCTGGGTCGGCAACGTAGCATCTTAGATTCAGAAGTTAGGATCGATCATCGCCACGACTTGGTGAGACTAGTCAGCTCCGTGGCGATAAGGATTCCTTCAGAGAAATTCCTTTATCGTATGGATGTTCTGACCTAATATTATGCTTGGACTTGTTGAATGGATGCCTTGGTCATTGGGGATGACAATGCTGAAGCCCTGAATTTGAAGTTACAGGCAGGCATCGCCATGGCTAAACTCAAGCATGCCAGCGTCAAAACGTCAGTTGCATGGTTCAAGAGATTCAGAACTCCTCTGGCTATCATCTTTTCAGGGCCATCTTAGGAGATGTTGCAGAAGACTTAGGCAATGGTGGCGCCAAGGTAGACCTCCTAGAATAGTGATGGCACGAGGGTCCGAACTTAGTTGCTTTCCAAGCCTTTGTTGTGATTGATGGCGTCCATCAACCCTCTTTCCCTTAAATGATAAGAAACCTGAGAAGGGCAAGAGAAGAGGCATAGATCACATAATAACAAGGTAAAACAGGGGACTTAGCACATGTAAAAGATAAGGTAATATAGCCATTTCACGGCTACATCATGTATCCATGGGGTTTGATGGTGAGAGGGGTCGATGATGGTAAGAGTGGTCAATTTTTGGATAAGGTTTAGTGAGGGGTCGGTCATGATGGTGAGGGTTTTTGGTTTCTTGTTTCGGCTAGTTGTGAATGTTGGAGGGAATGGAAAAAGATCTATTAGGACTTGCAAGGTAACGGGCAGGTGAGACTAAAACAAATACCACAAATAACTTACATGCTAAATTTCCAATATCACATATCATGCAAATAAATTAATACCCCTTCAAGTTTGTAAATGCACATTTGAGCAATTACCAAAAGATATCCAATCATACACACTTTTATGTAAATTTATTCAAACCTAATCCAAGTCTTAATTTTTTAAAATCTTTCCCTATTAAGTGGTTTTGTAAAAATATCTATAAGTTGATTTTTTATTTTGCAAAAATCTAATTTAACATTCCCTCTTTTCACATGATTCCTAAGGAAGTGATTCTAATATTTATATGCTTGCTCTTTGAATGATAAACTGGATTTTTAGGCAAAAAAATAGCACTTATATTATCACAAAAATGGTAGTGCACTTTAAATCAATCAAAAGGTCTCTAAACTGCTGACTAATCCATAAACATTGAGCACAACATGCAGCAGATGAAATGTACTCAGCTTCAATAATAGATAAAGCTACTGAATTTTTCTTCTTAGAAGCCCATGAAACTAAACATGATCCAATAAAGTGACACATACCTGAAGTGTTTTTTCTCTCCATGAGGAATCCCGTATAATTTGCATTAGAGAAGGTAACTAAGTCAATTCCAATGCTTCTTGGTTACCACAGACTAAGATCACTTGAACCCTTTAATTATCTAGAAATCCTTTTTACAGTCTTTAAGTGAGACTCCTTAGGTTTAGCTTGAAATTTGGCACATAAACACACACCAAAAATGATATCAGGTCTACTAGCAGTTAGATAGAGAAGTTAACCAATTATAGTTCTGTAGAGTTTTTCATCTACCATTTTACCTTTCTCATCTAAATCTAATTTACCTCCTGTTGGCATGGGTGTGTCACAGGATTTTACGTCACTCAACATATACTTCTTCAACAAATATTATAAGTACTTCTGTTGATGAATGAGAATTCCTTCAAGGGTTTGTTTAATCTGAAGACCTAGGAAGAATCCAACTTCTCCCATGTGACTCATCCTGAATTCACTCTACATTAAACTTGTAAAATCATGACACATAGATTCATCAGTAGATCCAAATATGATATCATCTATGTAAACTTGAACTACTAACAAATCTTCTACCTTGGTTTTTATAAACAATGTTTTGTCAACTTTACCTCTAAGATAATCATTTTCTAAAAGAAAAAGTAAAAGTCTCTCATATCATGTTCCAGGAGCTTGCTTTAAACCAGTGAGAGCTTTGTCATGTTTAAAAACAGGATTTGGAAAATAAGGATCTTCAAAACCTAGAGTTTGTTCTACAAAAACTTCTTCTTTCAAAAATCCGTTTAAAAAAGTAGTTTTTATGTCCATTTGATGTAAAGTAAACCCTTTAAAATTAGCAAAAGCAACAAGCATCCTGATTGCTTCAAGTCTTGCTACTGGTGCAAATATTTCATCATAGTCAATTCCTTCCTCCTGGCTATATCCCTTGACCACCAGCCTTGCTTTGTTCCTTACAATCACACCATTGTCATCAATCTTGTTCCTAAAGGTCCATTTTAGCCCAAGTACATTGTGATTAGTAGGTCTAGGAACTAAGTGCAACACTTTGTTCCTTTCAAACTCGTTCAAATTCTCTTACATAGTCATAATCTAATCCGGATCCTATAAAGAAACAACATAATCTTTATGCTCAACATTTGATAGGAAGCTAAAATAAGCACAAGTATTATGTAATGAAGATCTAGTCATAACACCACTGGTTGGATCACCAATGATTTTGTCTAAGGAATGAGAAGATTTCTGTCTCCACTTTCTGGGCTCAGGGAGTCGATTCCCATGTGATGAACTTGCTGGAAGTTGGTTCTCCTGGTTTGTTGGCTGATCTGAACCACTTCCTCCTTTTGTACTGGAAGTAGTCTCGTTTGGTTAATTCTTTTCTCTGGTTCCCTCTAGTTCATTATTCTTAGGATCTTCATCGTTATCATCATCTGATCCGATTGTGCTATTCTGAAATTCTAAGGGGTCGACTCCTCTGGTCAGACCCAGTATAAAATCTTCATCATACACACTTGTGATTTGGTTAGTTTCATTAAACAAAACATGAACGCTTTATTAAACACACATGGTTCTTTTGTTTAACACCTTATAAGCTTTACTGTATGGTGAATAACCTAGGAAAACTGCTTCATCACTTCTAACATCAAACTTTCCTAAGTTACCTTTTCCATTATTCAAAATAAAGCATTTGCATGCATAAAAAAAATCCTTAAGTAACCAATGTTAGGCTTTCTGTTTTTCAAGAGTTCGTGCGAAGTTTTATGTAGCAACAGTCAAACTAGAGCTCTATTCAAAATATAACATGCGGTGTTTAAAGCCTCGGCCTAATATCCTTTGGACAAACCACTATCAAGTAACATTGTTCTTGTCATGTCTTCGAAGGATCGGTTCTTCCTTTCTACTACTCCATTTTTTTGAGGAGTTCTTGGGGCAGAGAAATCATGCTCAATTCCATTTTCCCTGCAAAAGTTATCAAAATTAAAATTATCAATTTTGGTGCCATGATCGGTTCTTATTGAAATCAATTTATGTCTAACTTGATTTTGTACTCCCTTAATGAAATTAACAAACTCTTCAAAAGTTTCATCTTTCCTCCACAATAAGATAGTCTATGTAAATCTAGAGAAATCATCAATAATGACCAAAACATACCTGACACCTCCTTTACTTCTTACTCTCATTGGTCCACATAAATCCATATGAATCAATTGAAGAGGATAAGTGGAACTTACATATTTCTTAGACTTGAATGAAGATCTAACGTGTTTACCTTTGGCAAAAGCATCACAAAGACTGGATGACTCAAATTTTACCTGTGGTAGTCCTCTTACCAACTCCTTCTTGCTTAACTTATCCAAAAGTGAGTAGCTCGCGTGTCCGAGTCTTCTATGCCATAAAATGGAGTCTTCTTCAAAAACGCTCATGCATGATAAGGAATTAGAAGAAATCATATTAAGATCAACTTTATAAACATTATTGACTCTTCTACCCTCAAGAATGATCTCACTTAAATCCTTTTTTGTGATAAAGCATTTTTCAGAATTGAACTCAACTTTATTTCCTCTATCACAAAGTTGTGATATGCTCAATAAATTATGTTTCAAGCCATCTACTAGAAGTACATTATTAATGCAACGAGTGAAAAACTTACCAATCTTACCATAACCCACAATTTTATCTTTCAAGTTGTCTCCAAATGTGACACTTCCACCTTTATTTGCTGTAAGTGAGAGAAATAATGTACGATCTCCAGTCATATGTCTAGAGTAGCCACTGTCAAGGAACCACAAGTCTCCATGTGTGCCACTCTTTCTCATTTCAGCTTGCATCAAAAGAATTAAGTGGATTTAGCTACCCAAACGTATTTGGGTCCTTTTGGGTTAGTTGGCACAAAAATAGGTGTTTTCATTTTCACAACTTTATTGGCATAATTATGAGCACAATTTAGATTCCTTTTCAAGGCATTTTTAGTTTTCAAGCACTGATTATATGTATGTCATTCACTTCCACTTGTTCCACAAATCTTTAAAGATGGCAAGTCAAGATATTTTGATCTTTTTTACTCTTTCATACCTGCCATATCCTAAACATTGTCTTTTTATGTACCTTCCTTGCATCTCTACAACCTTCTAAACCAACCCTTGACTTTTCACAAGTTTTTCTCTTTTAGAAGCTTTCTTGCAAACTTGCTTTTCTTTCTTTTTAAGTTTACGTTCAAGGTACTGGTTCTTCAGTGTAACTGCCTCTAAGGACAATTCCAAACTCTTTGTATCAGTGGTTGAGGGACTAGAATCATTCCTTGCACTTTTGACAAATTTTTCTTTAAAAATCTCTGCCTCTTGCTCGAGGAGTCGAGTCCCCCAACCGTTCACTTTTTCCTTCAATTCATCATTTTCTTTTCTCAAGGCAATCAATTCAGGACTTTTATCATTGATTTCCTGCAGGTTAGTCTCATGAATTTTTTGACCATGTGTTTGTTTTATGAGGTGTTCTTTTTCCATATTCAAAACATCAATTTCAACTTTTAACTCACAAACTATCCTTCAATGCATCTCTTTCCTCAAGTAAATAATTATGGCTTTCAACAATATCTTTGAATAAACCAGCAAGTGTGTCACGTAGAATTTTATGAATGTTTTTAAGAATATTAGAAAATACCTTAAGAGTCGACTCCTCTGTTTTCAGATTTGCTTAATCTTTAGAGTTAACCGTGAGATAATAACTGATTTGGGCTCGCTCTTGTGTGCATGCCTCTGGCTCCTCTGTCTCTGAGTCTGAATCTCCTCAGGTAGCCGTTGCAGTAACCATCATAGCCCTTTGAAATTCCTTTGATCCATATTTCTTCTTGTAGTTTGATTTTTCATCCTTTTTCTTTTCATCTTTCGAAAGAGTGCATTCCTTAATCATATGCTCTAGTTTATTGCATTTAAAACAGAGACCATCTCTTTTGTTTGAGCCACCAAAGTTAGAACTTGATGATCTTAACCTTTCTTTTTAATTATTCCACTTGTTAAACTTGAAACCTTTGAGTCCCTTCTTGAAACTTCTAATCATCATAGCCATGTCTTTAAGATCTATATCTTCATCTTCATCTCCGGATTCTTGGTCATCTTGTAAGGCGATAGACTTTTCCTTTTTGAAGAACTCACTTGGTTTATCCTCCTTAAGTGTAATCTCATGTGTAAGCAACGATCCAATGAGCTCATCCACTTGCATCGTCTTCAAGTCTTTTGCCTCTTGGATGTCTATTACTTTTGGTCTCCACACTTTGGGTAGAATTCTCAAGATTTTCTTTACCCTCTCCTCATGAGTGTAGTCCTTCCCATAGCTACGTAATCCATTGATAATTTCTCTGTGAATCTGGAAAACATGTCCGTGATATTTTCACCATCATTCATGCTAAACATCTCATACTTGTGGACAAAAATTTCAATCTTTGACTCCTTCACTTGATCATTTCCTTCATATTTATTCTATAGGTTGTCCCAGATCTCTTTAGCAGTCTTGTAGGCAGAAACTTGATTGAATTCCTCTTCTGATAATGCACACTTCAAGAGGTTCTTGGCTTTGGCGTTATTTTTAGCCCTCTTGTTATCTTCTGCACTCCATTAGTCTTTGGGTTTTTTTACGTTTGTTGCAGTTTCAATCTTGTGTGGTCCATTCTTCACAATCTTCCATACTTCATAATCTACTGATTTTATGAAGTCTTTTATTCTGCTCTTCCACAGATCGTATAAAGTTCCTTTGAACAATGGAGGCCTCATATAGGAGTGTCCTTCTTGGAGTGATCCCATGATCCTTTCTCGAGTGATTAAACCTATGCTAGAGAAAGACTAGCTTTGATACCGGTTGTTAGTTATTCAAGAAAACACCAAGATGGGGGGAGGTGAATTGATGTTTATAAAATTTATGCCCTTTTGAACCTTGAAAACGAAATTCCAGTAAGGGGTCGACTCCTGTTCTGTGGAATAGAGGGGTCGACTCCTGATGTATATGCAACAAGTAATAATACAAGATAAGAATAGAGACAAACTGCTGAATGTGAACAAAATTTTATATCCACAAGAATTTGTCTTTACAAACCCTTACACGTGATGATGGACTCTCCACCACTAACACACGTTGATGGCAATCCACCAACCACACGTTGATGGAAAAAACTCTCCACCAACCAAACACGTTGATGGCAATCTACCAACCATACCTAAGACAACAATGACTCTCTGCGTAGGTATCTTAGAATCACACTAATGATCCTAACTCAACTCTATAAGAGTGAACTTTAAGTGGACACCTCAATGAAGGTAAAATTATCAAAGTGAAACATCTAGGTAATGCAAATACCAAACCGTTGATTCAAACCTGTCTTCTAAGAGATCAAACAAGGCAAAACATCAAGAGAAAATAGGAGGGATGAAGCTTGCAAAACCAAAATTTGCCATGGAGGTTGATCACACTTAATTCCTTTGAAAACTATGATTTTTCTTCTTGTAAGTGCATGATCTGAATGGCAACGATGTAACCCCTTTTTTATAGATTGTGTTTCAGTGAAAAATAGGGATTATTTCGATCAGAATATATCCCAAAAGATTATATCAAAATATTTTGGAAATATTCTAAAAATATCCTTTTAGAATCTATCTTTTCAAAACATAATAAAATGTTTTTCAAATCACCTTTTCTGAAGATAATCTATTTTGAAAAATCATTTAGGATAGATTAGAAAAGATATCAAATTAATTTGGATAAAGATTTGGTCACGAAGATCAGATTTGATGGAAATATCTCGAAGCTGCCCAGAAAGCACAGAGGGGTCGACTCCTCGGGTGAATTCTTGAGCAGGTTTTAAAAAGTGTGTGTGTGTGCGTGTGTGTGTGTGTGTGTTGTTCTCTTGTAGGACTGATTCAAACTTCAGGATTCAGTAATTTGCATACCTTACTTTAAGACTCAGAAACAATGTAGTCACACATCTTCATCAATCTTTAAGAGTTTCTTCAATTCTTCTTTAGAGGGGTTGATCTTTTTGACTCTTGATGAACTTTGTGATTCAACTTAATGCACTTTGTGATCCAGCTTGATTATTTAACTTTGACACTTCTGATATGATCATTCCTTATCAATGTTGCATCTTCATGGTCTTTAAACTTCTTCCTTTGAGTATTACAATCTTGATCATTAAACTTCATATTCAATGGATAATGTTCATCATCTTTGATTCCTGTTCACATTATCACAAACTAAACATGTTATACCCCGGATTTTATAATCATTTTCATGATTATTATGCTCATTATGATAGATTTAGCATGTTGAGAAAATTTTATTTTTCGGTGAATAGTACTTTTCGTGAATAGTGTTTACGGTTTTTACGTGAC
>JAOWBR010178949.1:0-10841 GCA_028571145.1 Dionaea muscipula
TATATATAGGGGAGAGGTTAAACGTAGCCCTAATTATACACCCCGTATGGAGGCCCAACCGCAACCGTAGATCAAAGGGAAATGGACGTACTAGATTTGATCCTAGATACTCTAGGGTTTATTGTTTCTTTTCTTTTTTTTCTTTTCTTTTTTAGATTTTTTTATATTTTCTTAGATTTTTTTTTTGATTTTCTTAAATTTCTTTTTCTTTGATTAATCAAATCTAGTGCGTTCGTGTGAAATAATCAATGGTTATGTGTGGGTCTCTAAATAAGGGGTATAATTGCGAGTACGTATAACCTGCCCCTATATATATATATATATAGACTAAGCTTCTAATGTGGATGTCCATTTTTGCACAGTGACTGTGGACTTTCTTGGGCCATTAGATTTGGTGAGATCAAAGGCTGAGATTGGTTATTGTTGGTAGTAGGTGAATAGTGAGACAGTGGATTGTTCATCTGAGATTGAATCCTAACCTTTGATTTGGTGATCCAATGGTCCAGAAAAATCCACAGTTACTATTGAAAAATGGAAACCCTTATTAGAAGTGGACTCTCTCTCTATATATATATATATGGCTGGTGCAGATACTAAGATTGAAAGAGCTTCCAAAATCGATGATATACCAAATAATTTCTCCGAAGTGGTAACATATAAGTAATGAAATGGAAAGCTAATATATATATATAACATGAACGTCTCTTAATTAATGATGATGATAATAAATGAATTTACATGCATGGATAGATGATCATTTTCTGAGCCTTGAAATCCTTCGTATCAAAACCATGAAACAAAGCACACGGTACAAAACAAAGAAGCCGATCAAGACATAGACATTGAACCACCTCATCCCCTCATGCAAACCCCTCTTCTCCATCACGTCCCTCCCCGTGACCATGCAAGCCGTACTGATCTTGGTCGACTGATCTTCTTCTCCATCTCGGTACCATATCAAGCACCTCGAGGCGAGGCACGAGTACTCGTTGATCAACAACGCGTCGAGCGCGTACTTGTACATGGACAAGAAATGCATGAAAACCCAATAACTCGGTATGCTTCCCTTGGATATGAAGTAGCCGGAAAAGAGGAAGAATCCGCCGAGGAGCACCGTCACCAGTGAAGTCCCGGCGATGTAGTTGGGCGCCAAAGAGCTCAAGCACAGCACAAATGAGTTGGCCATGAGGACTACGATCCATATCACCAACACAAAGTACGAGAAGGCCTGCCATGTCCCGCACAGACCCACCAAGAAGTAGACCGAGATGGAGTAGATGACGGCCACGGCGAACAAGTACGGGAGGAAGACGAGGGTGTTGGCTATGAGATACGACGAGAGCCTGTATAGTCCACTTGTTGTTTCTCCGAGGAGGATTGGCCTCTCGTTGATGAAGATCGGCAAGGTCTCTGTCGTTGAAGACAGCAGGAATGTGAGGGTGAATGCAAAGAGACCTAACCTTTTTTGTATCCCTTCCTTGTCGTACCCAACGTTGATGTAGATTGTCCCCAGCACCAGCCCAACTCCTAGTGCCTCCAGTACATTTGTTAGAAGAAGCTGCTTTGTTCTATAAATTATCTTCCATAACCTGCATGCATGTTAATTACATGCATCAACCATATATATGTATATATATATCTATTATATAAGGAAGTTCGAAGTTTGAATTCATCTCTAAAAAATATCCCAATATATTTACAGCCGTCGGATCAATAAAAAGGGCAGGAACGCGTAATAGTCGTTAGTGGGGTGAGTAATAAAATGGGGTGGATAATAAAGTGTGGTGAATAAAAAAATTGGATGGGATGAGAAGAAAGTGGGTAATAAAGTAGGGTTGAGTGGGGTAGGATTGAGTGAGAGTAATTTTTTTTTAATAATATTATTTTTTTTTAATAAAAGTTAATTTTTTAATAATATATTTAGTGAAAAATTATATAATATTATAGTAAATTTTTTTATAATGCTGAGATGATCAAAATAAGACTAATATTATTGTAATAATTTTGAATTTTTATTATTATTTTATTATTTTGAATTTTATTATTTTGTTGATTTTTTCAAAGAGTTGTTAAGGTATATTTTTCGATCATTTTTATTTTTAGAGAACGACGTACTTATCGTGCCTTCGGCACGGGTAACCACTAGTATATATACAGCATCCAATCACGAGCATGAAAGTAACAATTCATTTTGCTACTCAATAGAAACTTGTACGGAAATTTTTCCCCCCAAAAAGCAACAATTCATTTTGCAAGTCTCAATAGGAGAGAGAAGTGGAGAGAGGGAGGGATAACATTGCTAGTTAGACTACTAATCAAACTACATTCTAAATTATTTTTTATAATAAGAAAAAGTGAGTGAAAGTCTCATCAATTATTTCCTTTGTCACCATTCTCAATCACCTCACCTGCTTTTTCTTATTAGGAAAAGTAGTTTAGAGTGTAGTTTGGTTGGTAATCCAACTAGCAATTTTGGAGGGAGAGCGAGTAGGAAAAATACTTTTTTTTAAAAAATGATAATATTATAGATAAATGTTATAGAATATTATAGTTATTTTTTTTTTTAAATTTATTGAGACGATCCAAACAATACTAATATTGATATAATTTAGAATTTTTTTAAAATTTTTTTATTGATTTTTTTAAAGAGTTGATAATATATGTTTTTAACTCATTTAAAAGCGTAGAATGTTTATTGTATCGAAGTATGGATAACCGCTAGAATCTAAGAATTGTACAAAAACATTAATATAAGGAATTTTGAAAAAAATAATGTGTTTTTTTTTTTAAAATTCCAAACAAACGGTACAACCTAAATTAATTCCAAAACTGCGTTTCTCACCCATTCCTCTTCCCTAGAAGACTAGAACACATCCGTTTCTTCTCATTCCACTTCCCACGTACGTTTTTCCTCCTCCTATGTTTCTTGTTTTGTGAAAAAAATTACAAATTAATTAATGTTTAAATTTTTATATTTTAAATCTTAATCTGTTGCTTGTTAAAATGTAATTTTGTTTTGTAAAAAAAATTACAAACAACTCGTCTTTTCTAAAAACGACTTCCATTAAAAAAAAATTAAATAATTAAATAAAAAGAAGATAAAAAGCCTTAACCTGGTGCGACAACTAAGAAAGAACAAAAAAAAAAATTCAACACCTTCCCCTTTTCGTTTTTTATTATTATATTTATTTTTTATTTTTTAATTAATTTTATTAGGGGGTTGATAAACTCGGAGCAATATTTGTTATATTCAAAATAGTTTAATTTATCATTTTTACTTTTATAAAAAAACGTGATAAATTTGGACTTCGGAAAAAACAAAATTAATTTTTTTTAACAAACAAAAAAGATTTAAAATATAAAACTTTAAACATTAATTAATTTATAATTTTTTTACAAAACAAGAAACGTAGGAAGAGAAGGAATTGTAAGTTGGAAGAGAAATGAGAAGAGACGGACGTGTTCTAGCCTTCTAGGAAAGAGGAAGGGGTGAAATAATTATTTTTTTTTTTTTTTTTTGAATGAAAGTCGTTTTTTTTAAAGACGACTTCATTGTCGTTTTTAAAAAAATCAACTTTACACGTAGTTTTTAAATTAATTTAGGTTATACCGTTTTTTTGGAATTTTTCCCCAAAATTCTTAATATAAGAAATGATGAAAGTATGTAAATTTGGTCGAAGGCAAAGCGCCAAGCCCGACGGTTGATTTCAATCCCTTTGCCCTTTCGGCCCGAAAAACAAGTGTCCAAGCCCGTTTAACAACTGAAATTTTGGAAAGGGGCCAGATAAGGACAAGAAATAATAAAACGAAATATGTTACCAGTCACACAAAAATCAGGGGAAGCACTTTTTTAGAGCATCAGCACCAATTTTTTTAATTTTTTTTTACCCTTTACTCCCTTAGAGTAAGTCTAATGATTTTGCCATTTTGATAAGGATCATTTCCATTTCTTAAATATGAATAGTATATTTTGTTAAAAAATGACAATTCTAAAACCAATGGTGAAAATGTATTTTTTGACCATTTTTATCAATAATACTTATTCTATCATTTTAACTTTCGTTGTGGATTATATTCGAACTTACTGTTCTTCTACGAAATAGTAGTATAGTGCTAAATAATAATATCTTTGTACATCGTATTTTTCAATAATCCCCATTCTTGGAAAAAAAAATTGACCGTCTCAAAATATATCAAAATTATACTTGTTTTGATCGTCTTAAAAAATGATAAATTATGAATATAATATTATATAATTTTAATAAATAGATTGAGATACAAATTAATATAAAATAAAAAAAATGACAAAGATGATGATGTGTCGAAAATGATCCTTGTCATTTTTCCATCTATTTTTGACCCAAAATTGATAGATAAATGGATGAGCCAAAATTTGAATGGTAAAATAATCATCTATTAGTCATAAAAATTTTGTACATTTTACCAAAATTTGGATATGGCGTTTGACATTTGATCATTATTTGACTTGCGCTTATATACTGTTTTTGTCTGACATTAATTCATTGTTCACTCACAGTAATACCCACCAGCACCTCCAAATAAGTAAGGCCTGAAAGAAACCCTACTTCTATTCAATTTTTTTTCACGCAACCTGAACAATTAAAAATCGCTCTTTTTTTAAATTTTTGCTTATTATTCTTCACATCTTCATTTCTTCCCCCATCGACAATTGTCAGGTTTCTGGCTAGAGTTCTTCACTTAAAAGGTAAACTTTCTCCTTCATAAGCAAGATTATTTTTCGATTCTATCAAAATATGGTAGCAAGGCACAACTCTCACTCCATCATCTCATATAGATCGCCTCTTTCGATTCCCCATAAGCTTTGACTCCATCGCTTGGGTTCTTCACCCGAAAGTTTTAATGATAAAACGGTAACAAGGCATATCGGCTCTGACTCCATTGTCGGGGTTTTATGGTAGCAACTAAGCAAAATGCGGATGACACATATGATATCGGGGGAAATATCCCATAAAGACATATGGACAAAGAGTCTGAGCTTGAACCGTCTGGTCTCACTCGACTAGACCGAAACTTTGGTCAAATCCTGTTAACCGCTGCCAAATCCGACCGTACCCATTCCTGAAGATTCTCATCACGCCACGAGCGCGTGGGTGCTGACCGTTCGTCACTCGGAGCTCCAACTGCTCAAACAGGCTTTCCGAAGTTGCATCACCTAATCCGAACTTGACTCCACCTTAGCTGACCACGCACGTCCGGAGCACCCCCCTCCTCTACCAGCCCGGGGTGCCCTGCCCGGAACTTGCCACTTTGCCTATCCGAGCCACTTGCTTGCCCGGGCCATCCTCTTGCTTGCCTGCCCGGACCCTTGATTGCCCGGGCCACTGCCTGCCCCGGCCATCTTTGGCAGTTCCCCGACGTTGCCTCGTGTAGGGCAACATTCGTCCTCTTATTCATCCCGCCTGACTGATCCCTCTCCTTTTTCTTTCCTACATTTTCCGGTTCTTCTCGCACGCAGGAACTATCGATCATTTTAGACACTTGTTGACTTAAGTATCGGAGCGGTCTCCCCGTGGTCATACCCTGGATACCTTCTGACCTGTTTGCTCTTACCCTCTCAAGTCTTCTCCTGGGACGAATCGGAATCACCTCCGGATCAACTTTCACTCCTCCCCCGAACCGACTGGGTCCCTTCCGCCGGCCGAAGCCGCCTCAGCTGGATCGAACCTGCACTTTGATGATCGCCTCTGGAGGGTCTTAGGTGCTGATCGTCCCGGAGATTTTTCCAGGAGTATCAACATAGACAACGAGTTAATAATAAAACCGTTGTCTATGTCAATGACATAGACGACAATTTTATCATTAAACCCTCATCTATGTCATTCACATAGATGACGATTTTATCATTAAACCGTTATATATGTGCATAGAAACACGAATTTCTTTGATTCCGATGAAAAGGCACATAACATAGATGACAATTTTATCATTAAACTGTCGTCTATGTGCATAGAAACACGATTTTCTTTGATTTCATTCAAAAGACATATAGACGACGTTTTAATGATAAAACTGCGGTTTACGTGTGAATGACATAGCAAATTGAGTTTGAAAAGTTGAACTACCAACTGATTTTTGGCGACAAGTTGTTGGCACCACAGTGTGCCGTCTAGTTCCTTCTCACGGTTTTTTTGCCTTCAATTTTTCATCAATCCTAAAACACAATTTACACCTCTCATCAAAACTCTTGATTTTAAGTTTGAAAATTTTTTATTATTGTGGATGCTCTTAGTTAGGTTTCAGAACCACAATTTTTAAGAATTTTAGGTCCTGTTTGGCTGGAACAGTTTTCTGTTTTCTGTATTTTCTGTTTTCTGTATTTTTGGCAGAAATTTTCAAAATATCCAAAACACGAAAAACGCTAAACCAAATACGTTTTCTGTTTTCTGTTTTCTCTGAAAACTGATAAACCAAACAGTCCCTAACATTTCGAACGCGGTTTGTCCCGTGTTAGATACAGGCACAAACCCCCAAACACAGAAAAGGGTGGGCTGTGAAGTACACGGGATGCACGGTCGAAATTTGGGTAGTCTACCGCGTACTACCCATTATTTACATCGCTTGTTGCAGCAAACTAATTAAGCATGGTGTGGTGTGGTGCGGTGCGCTGTGTACATCAACACACACTACCCAAGAGAAAATATTTATGGAAAAAAAAAAAACATGGGCTGCAAATTAACCAAAGCCATTAGCCATGTATATAGCTAGCTAGCTAGGTTGCTTGGTCTTATTTCATGGTTATTATTTACTGGGCGGTTGAAGTGTGTGATTTTGGGATCCATACCATATTGTCGGGTGGAAATACATGGCATATTGGAGCTGAAGTACCAGGCTTAGCTCCGAGCACTTTAAACGCGATATGATTAGGATCCCAATGTGAAGTATCCATATGACACACGCCGACGGCTTCGATTATTTGCCCCCTCCTCGTAGAAATATTTCTTAGAGTAACAACATAAATATGGGTGTCACCCCTCTGTCCATGGCAGTAGAAAACAGCGTATGGGTAAGGCAAGATATGGCATCCAAGCATCCTCGTAACTTGCACTCGTTTGGTAGACAGGATAGTGTAGTTCTGCAACTGATCATCCTGCATATGATATTCCTGCTGCTGCAGGCGGCTGCTGCTGCTGGGAATTATGTCGTCGTCGGAGGAGGAGGAGTTTAATAATAATTGGTTGTCGACATTAATATTATTGATATAGGTAGTAGTAGTGGTTAGGACTTGAAGCGCCGCCAGCTGGCCGAAGATGTCTCGAAGGTTGTCGAGCATGGACTCGAGTGAAGTGGCGCAGAATTTGGTTTCCCCGTCGAGGGGCGGGAACTCGCAATGGTAGAGTGTTCCCTGGACTGCCTTGGCTTGGTCGGATTGGGGATCAAACCCGAAGAGGTCAAGCAGGTAAGGCAGCTGAGACGAAGAGAAAGGTATCCTATCGGCCTCTTCTCGGGGGAGTAAATTGGGTGTTGTTGAGGGCTTTTTGATGGGAAAGTAGAGCTCAATCACTCGCCCCATTTTCAGATCCTCAACCTTGAAGAAAACTTTCAGAGAAGCAGCACCTGCAGCTGCAGGCTCATCATCATCATCATGCATATGATCATGATGCCGCCTTGTCTCAGCTTTACCACCTCCACTTCCTTGTGGGAGACGTTCACACTGCGGAAGGAAACCCATGCAGCAATAGCAGCGGTAAGATATATATATATATATATATATATATATATATATGAAAGAAACAAATTAATAGCGAAAGGGAAATTACAGAATCGTAGAGGCCGGGAAGCGGGGGGGGGAAAAAAAAAAACATATTATATTAATGAGCACAGCACCTGGAGGAGGAGGAGGAGGAGAAGAGCATGGATGAGGAAGCAGAAAGTGGATCCAGCTTCCATGGCTTAATTGCTAAACTTATTACTTCCTCTCTTCACTCGATCGTATACGTCATAATTTGACTAATTCGGTTCGCAGAATTGTAACTCTACCTCGCTCCTTATTTATACGGTCCAGCTTAGCTGGTTCTAGCTAGCTAGTTAGCTTAGAGCATCCTTACGTGACTCACCAAATTTTTCATCAATTTAATTCATAAAATTCACTTTCTTTATTTTAACAATTCACTTTTTTAAAACTCATAAAATTAGACTCTCTATTTTAACTAACTAAATTAAAAAATATTTTTTTCTTTCAAATTTCTTACACAAACACACAGAAAAAAATAAAAAATGGCGAGTTTTTTTTTTTTTTTTGATCAATAAATAAAACTTTATTGATATAATAGAGGATATTACAATAATAAAGGTTGGTTAGTACAAAACGTATCAAATTAACCCGAAATAACCCAATAATGTTGGCCTCCCACCGGGTTAACTAATCATCTACGAGCACTAAGCCGAGAAAAAATGGCGAGTTAACAATGTCTGTTAGCGGAGCAATTGGCTAGCCTTTTTGATTTTCAGCCAAATATTTTGGCTTTTAGCCAGTTCCAATTTCCAAGAGCCACATCATGATGCTCTAATAAGGTAAAACATTAATTAATTAATATTAAACAAACAAAAGTTTGTGTTTTGATTTTTTATATCCCTCGATCAAATAAATCGACATCAAATAACTATACAGAGGTCGTTGAAATCCTCTGCATTAATTTGGTGCACCAATTTCTGTGACTCTGATTAACTCGAATGCAAATTAATTTTGATTAGTTTGTTAGTAAAAAAAAAAATTAATTTAGTTAAATAAATTAGGTGACAATCAATGAGATATAATGCAGAAAATTGGTATACCAAATTGAGCCGAAAGCGTATGCTACGTTTTTATAGCAACAGTCTCAACTGCAAAAGTAATTGTGAAGCGAGGAATGCCTCACTAACTCTGATTCTAACTAACTTTGGTGCAGACTAACTCTGACTAATTTGGTTAGTCACAGACTAACTCTGATTAGTGTGTGACTCTGATTAACTATGGTGCAGTCTAACTATGGTTAGTTTGTTAGTAAAAGAAAAATTAATTGAGTTAAATAAATTAGCTAATTAAATAGCAATCAATAGGATGTGGTGCAAGAAATTGGTGTACCAAATTGGTGCAAAGGATTTCCAATCTTCAAAGGTGGTAGTAGAGGATTAATATTCTTAATTGCATATCAAATAATTAACTTTTAATATACAATAAATTATATATTCATTATATACTAGAAATTACCCGTGCCGTTGGCACGGTGAACATTCTTACAATTTTATTTACTGTCACAAAAATTATTCGTGCTCGTGTCATACTGTACATTTTATATATATTTTTAATAAAAAAAAGAATAAAAATTATATCAACATTAGACTCGTTTTGATCCTCATAAAAAATAATGAATTTTGACTATAATATTTTTATATTTGATAGATTATCTATATAATAAAGAAGAAAGATTTGAATAAAAGAGAAGAGATTTAAAAATGTAAATAATATGAATGTCACGTGAGGTTAAATAAATAAGGGTGAAAGATGAAGGTGGGGTAGGATGGTTTTTTTTTTTATAATATTAAGCTTTTTTATAATATTTTTAATAAAAATTATATAATATTAACCCTGTACGATGTACAGGTCCTAACTCCTAATCCCCTTCTAGTGAACAAGGCGCACATAAATTCTTGAAGGATAATTGAACGTGTGTCTCATAGACACAATTTAAGAACATAAATTTAGAAAATGAAAATTCATTTAATATGGTAAGTTGTAATAAATATGTACAAATTTTACAACAAAATAATATTTTTATATTATCTATTACACATTAATGAGTGACATGTCCAGAGACTCTGGGTTTGGATTGAGTGTGATCAGATCCGAACCCGTCCTGTTGCCATCTCTGATAAAGAATGACGGTAGCGGAGATGTGTATGATACGATAGATGTGTGGTGTTACGTGTAATGAGCGAATAAGAAATGAAGAGATTCACGGACAGATTAGAGTAACGTCAATGGTGGATAAGATGTGAGAGAATTGACTACGCTGAGCTGGTCACATATGGAGGAGACCGCTGGATGCACTAGTTACATATATATATTAACGGATACCCGTGTCAAGGCACAGTAAACAATTAATGTGGTAAAAAATATTAATTCTCTTACTTAAACCAAAACGGTTCTGAATGAGTGATAATTTCATTTCATTGAGAAGGAAAGAGATGGAGACAAAGAAAAAAAACCCACACCCGTACCCACTTGGTGATATGATGGATATATTAGAGAGAATTTGTGAGATTTTCAAAAACTCCATCCAATGTAATATTAATTAATCTATAATATAATTAAGCTAGGTTTTTGAATTTTTAAAACTATGTGTGTCCTATATGGCACAAGTAAGAGAGAAAAGAGAGTAGAAAGAGGAAGAGGGAGAGGGAAAAAATAATTTGTATCTTCATCCTCTTCAATCAGTTTAAAATATTTTTTTTATTAATTTTAACTATTTAAAAGGGTGGAGTGCTGATCGTGTCAAGAAACGAGTAATCTCTAGTGTATATATATAGGGGAACATTATATGTACACTTGTTATAACACTTATTATGACACCTATGTCATCGGAGATGTTTTGAGACGATTCAAACAGTGGATGCATAGAAAATATGATTTTAAGGGGGTCACCGAAGACCCCGACGAAAAATAATGCCAGTAAGGGTTCCATCCGGACGTCGGAAAATACGATTTGGACCGATTTTAGCACTATAATGGAAGTACATTATCCGAAATGATTTGAGGCGATCCGAACCATTGGATATGTTCAAAATGAAATTCTATTTGGGTACAAGAAACCCTACCATAA
>JAOWBR010178960.1:0-10841 GCA_028571145.1 Dionaea muscipula
ACATGGGTCATCCAAAACTCGCAAACCATGATGTCACAACATCCGAGAAAGATCGCTAGAAACTCACTCTAAAACAATAGACAAGAATCGATCATGGATATAACAATAGGCCATGTAAAAAATCACTCATCCAGGATGTCGATATCGCCAACTTGATGTACATCCCGGTATGACACCACCGCGAACATGTACCATCAAGAGGTAACCGTCTTAGTCCTTCTGTCGTGAACAAAAACGACTTAAAGACGTTGTGACACCTGAAGGTGGCCTTGGTTTCTCAAAAGAGAAGATCTCCAAGGACTTGAAAATCAAATCCATATCTCTTGTCTGTAAAATCCTCAAAGGCTATAAAGCCTGCAGGCCGTGAAAAACTTTCACAAGATATACAATCCAACTCAACTCAACGGTTGAAAGTATTTAACAATAATGAGCTTCATCAAAATCATAAAGCATTCAAGTAGGTGACGATTGTAGGAAAACAGACGAAGCTGGTAAATACTTGTAACCACGATCACAAAATAACATCTCTCATGAGGCAATAATAGAAGTTATGAATCTTGTCTAAAACATGCTCTAAAACACTCCATGAGATAGTCCACGTAGGACAAGGAGATCAATATGACTCGAAAGTCAAATCCATCATTTAAAGGGTGATCGAATCAATCCATGCAAGAAGATACAACACATGTAAACCATAGGGAAGAAGGTGGAAATCATAGAAAGCCAATGGGAAAACGTCACAACTCATAAATCTCCAACTCATAGGAATGAGTAAAATTCCATAATGCAAGTCCCGTAATTCAAATCATGAGAAGTCCATGTAGGGGAAGAGCCATCATGACCCGACGGTCTAAATCATACATAAATAATCACGGCGTTGCTCAAAGCTAAAATGTTTTACGGTATATAACGACCGTAAGGAGAACCGGTGAAATCAATGAATATATAAAAACTCACATACCAACCGTCTCATAAAGCATCTGACCTGAGCAAATCAACGATCAATCACACCAAGAAGCCACTAACCAAGCACCAGTCGATGAACAAGATCACGAACGGTCCCTGACACACAATCATGCACAAACGTCTCAAAATCCACTAACATGATAAAATTACCAATTAACATCCTAAGTGTCCAACTCATGCCAAACTATGTCTTAAGATCCTTAAACACGAGTCTAGGGTCGTTCCCGACTCCTCCGTAAACAATCCCAAAGGCTGGAGAAAAATAAGAAAAAACCATTCTTGCACAGCCACAACAATCACATATCCGGGCCCCCCCCCCCCCCCGACCGGATATCCGCAATTTGGTGCAAACAAGGGCAGAAAGTACCCCAAGACCTCGTATATCCGATGGGCCTAACCGGATATCCGGCCCTGTAATTTGCAGCATTTTCTATAGATTTTCAAGGCACGAACCTTAACAAAAAATCAACCAACACTCAATCAAATCATCTCACACAAGTCACAAAACATGCATCAAACCATTCGAAGCCATCAAGGACCATCAATCTCACGCCAAACACAAAATCACCTCATCAAAAATCAATCCAAAGCATGGAAACCTAGAAACTAAGTGAAAAACCAAGAACCACATGGAAACTCATCCAAAACTCAACTCCAAAACCCTAAACAAGTGTCTAAAGACTTATCAAACCATGTCAAAGCTTCCACCACCATCAAACGCACACAAAACTCAAATCTACTTTCACAAAAATCCATCCAAGCTAGCAACCATGGAGAAAACCTAACTTAACATGAAATTTACCTCTAAAATCACCAAATGGATGATGTTCCAAGCTTCCTTAGGCTGCCACGGTGCTCTCCTAACAAGGATCAAGCGAGATCCAAGCTTAAACCCAAGTGTAGGTGAAGAAATTGTAAAAAATCTCTAAGATTCCCTCTTCTCTTCCTCTTCTTCTCTTCTCTTCTTTCTCCTTCTCTTCTTCCTTTGATTCTCACGTGAGAATGGCCAAAGGAAGGCTGAAATGAAGCCTTGAAATCAGCTTCCACCTCACAAAACCACCACCACACTCAACCTAAACCTCATTAAATGCATGAGTTAAAAGTCAACGTTTTCAACTCAAATTCTAACTTAACTAACATCCTTAAACACCTCATCACGTGTGGTAACCAATCCGAAATGCCTCAAACTCATCACTAAAAATCACAAAATCAAAAGACGGTCACAATGAATCCAAATTCGAAACGTCAAAACCGTCACCTCACAAACCGACTAATCCGGAAAAATCCGTGGAGTCGCCATACGTTAAAATGGTACTTAAAGTTTAAGTCTTATCGAACCGGTCGTGCCGATATCAAAATATCGACCGTACGATATGCAATGCAAAATGTAGCCGAAATGCCATATAAAACACGAGAACACTATTCACGAAAATACTATTCACCAAAAAACTGAAAATCTCTAAAATGATATAATAATCATAAATGAGTATAAAACAATATAAAAGTGGATATAAAGGTATGGGGTATAACAAGAACATCCTTCAGATTTTATTTCAAACATTTCGAATTCATGCACAAGAATATTAAGTCTAGATTTCTTCACTTGGTCGGTTCCTTCATGAGCTATCTTAAGCTTTTGCCACATGTCATATGCCGAAGCACATATTTTCAACTTTTCATATTTCTCAGCATCCATTGCACAAATGAATGGATTTTTGGCCTTCGCATTAGCTTGCGTAAGTTTCTTCTTAGCTACTGAGTAAAAATTCTGTGGCTTGGGTGAAGGTATTTCACTCTCATTGGAAGTGGTAGGTAAGTCAAGCGGACTCAGGACCGCATCATATATTTCAAGATCATTTGCTTCCATCCAAATTAACATTCTACAACTCCAGTAGTTATAATTGATGCCATCAAAAAATGAAGGTTTGGATGTTGATTGTTCTTCTCTTGTCATGATTGTATGCTTAAGATTGTTAAATCCACAAGTGTAAGCATAAGTTTTGATACCAATTGTTGGCCCAGATATGACCAAGAGGGAAGGGGTGAATTGGTCTACTCAAGTTTAAATAAAACAGAGTACTTTTCATTTCAGTCATAGTTCACCACAATGTTTCGAAACTTTATGTTCAACAAACCATATAGCAAATAAACAATGCATCGAAACAAACAAAATAAGTAGTAAAGAAAGGATAGAGCTTGACACAACGATTTATACTGGTTCGGCCGATCGCACGTCCAGTCCCTAAGTGAGCCTCCAGCTTTTGCCCTCTATCTTGAAAAATACTTGCCTTGAAACCGGTGTCAAGTAACCCTTATAAGTCGTAGCACATCTTTTATCTTTATCTGACTGACCCCCCTAGCTCAACTACTAGGAATACAACACCAAGACGAGCAACTTTCCAACCTAGTACCCTCTCTTGACTTGTTTTGGGTAACAAAAAGAATTTTTCTACCTACACTTGTGAAAACCACTTCTCAAGAGATTAGGAGCTCAAATCAACAAAGGAGAGATTTGGAGTTACTTCTTTCGGCTTTGTATGCTCAATGATCATGTGTGTGTGTGTTGCTTCCTTTACAAGTGTCTGGTATTTGTAATCTTTAGAGGAAAGTCTGGAAGCTTCTGATCAGGGACTACTTTGGTCAGTAGCCGTTGGTATTGTCGAGCAGATAAAGACTGTTCTGGTACAGGTTGCAGAGGTCTTTGCGCAGAGTTCAATCAGCTCCAAGTCACGTCGTTGAACTTCAGATTGCAGTGGATAAAAACCTCTAATTCATTTGGTTCCTTGTTAGGTGTCAACTAACTGCTCTAACACTTAATTTACAATGGTTACACACTTAAATCAATCATGGAAAATCTAATCACATTGTTTTACAATCACATTATTTTACCTTTCCTAAGAAGTGTGCTGAACACGCTTGGAATCCTACAGGCAATCAGACATTGTAAGGTTAACCCAAACAATTCTAAACCTAAAGAAAACACGTTGCACCCTAAGAGAAACGAAACCTTTCATCGGTGAAGCTTTTGGGAACAAAGATTCCAGACACATAAGACATCTTTGTTCAAGTTTTGATTCAGAGGAATATCAAAACTTCTTCTTAACCTATGAGCTAGATGGAGTTGTTAATCACACAATACAACTTATCAACCATCAAAATACAATTAAGCTATTTAAGATATGGTAAACCAACACTTATGTTATTAATGTTCGCCTTTTGAAGGCTCTACAATTGCAGTATTGTACTTTTTAACGATGATGATACGAGACCTCAACTGGATTTGTACAACTCCACTTGCTATAAACTCTTAAAGTGTCTTTGACATAACATTTTGAAGTTGTTGCATATACCAAACTTCTCAATCGAGAAATTAAATAGATGATGTTTGCTGTTGATTCAACATTTTTTGTGCAAAGCAAGGATGTTAAAAAGCTAGTTGTTTTAGCTCTCTCATAGAGACCAGCTTAAATGGAGCTTGACATCTGGTGACAGATTATGTAACTACACTAAAATTAACCCTTAGGTCTGGAAATTCCAATTCAAATAGCTAATGAAGTTTCACGTATCTTGTTATTGTGACACTTTCACTTGTTAATCTTTTAAGTTTCACCCAGTATGTACATACTGTAGTAACTGCTAAGTGTAAACATTAAAAGAACTTTCACTCAAAATATGGATTAGCTAGCTCTGTTTATGTCAATGGCATTCTCATTTTCTCCGCCTGCCTGTATGAATGAAACTTAGTCCCTTGAAGTTGCTTAAAGATCCATTTGTTCCAAGTGCCAGATTATGCGCCTATTTTTTTTGTGTGTGTTTTGTCTAGTTGATTCTGGCACGACAAACATATGGTATTTAATGCATCTTGTACTGTGTTATTTATGAATAGGATGCCAAACCTCGTACAACCATTGCTTTGTGGAAGGCCAATATGGAAGAACCAGCAGTTGGCCAATCTGATCCTTCGGTTACAATTTCTGAAGCATCTGCAAGTAATGGCTCACCATTTCTTAGTCAATGCAACTTGATCCTCTGATGCTGCCTACTTGATTGGTTGTGTTATGACTTATGGGTTAAATGTATTTAGGCCCAATGTATTTTAGCCCTTTGGCATGTTCTACTATTAATTAATGCTACTCTCCAAAATGGAAAGTAAGTTTTTTTGCACAATTTGAACATGGTATCAGAGCTCCATCCTGCCTCCAAACCCTAACAGCCGTTCATCTCCTTCCACCACCAGTCCACCACCGCCACACCAGCATCAACTACCATCAACCGACACACTCAGCTCTGTCCAGAAGCTATCGCACCCAGGGGAGGGAGGCCCACTCAATGGGCGATGCTTTGGCGATCGCCGACGTCCCAAGATTGGCCATCGCCACTGCCGATCTGTTGACTGGAGCCTTCTCTGGTGAGTTCCTTCCAATTTTTTTGACCGCTTAGGGTGGTTGAGGACAAAGAGTCCCCCCTCACTTGACCGTGCTCTCTGCCGCCGCCCATGGCCTCCCAGAATTTTTCTCTCCTCGTCCTGGTTCTATCTCTTGTGATGCAATATGCATACTAGTTCCTGTCTGTTCTGTGCTATTGCTACTGCTCGCTTGCCCACAACGAGATTGGATTTTTTTTTCTCCTTGTGCCTGCCCACAAAGTGCTTCTTGTGCCTGCTCTTGTGCTCCTCCTGCTGCTGCTGCCCTTGTGCTCTTGATTTTATGCTGCTGCTCTCGCTGCTCTTGTGCCTGCTCACAAAATGCTTCTTGCTGCTCTGCTCTTGATTTTATGGTGTTCCTGATTTCTGATTTTTTTTTTTTTCCATTGCCCTTTGGGATTGGATTTCTATCTTTTTTCTTGATATGGATGGCTCTTCGTCCTCA
Organism: Dionaea muscipula; assembly: GCA_028571145.1. Classification (NCBI taxonomy): domain Eukaryota; kingdom Viridiplantae; phylum Streptophyta; class Magnoliopsida; order Caryophyllales; family Droseraceae; genus Dionaea; species Dionaea muscipula. The sequence goes on from JAOWBR010178960.1 coordinate 5,835, forward strand.
AGTGAACCAAAGATTATTGTATCGGAAGTTGTTTCTGTCAACTCCAAACTTACCGATCAGCGTTTGGATGGTTCCAATTACTTTCATTGGAAGAGATTATCCCTATTTGCAATTCGCGGTATGGAGATCGAGTGTCATCTTTTGATGACCCTCCCAATGAGGAAAAGGAGCCTAAGTTGTGGGCAGTATGGGCACGAGATGATGCTCGTCTGTACACTCGTTTGATCAATTCTATGGAGACTCGTATCTCTGTCCTAGTTTCTCATTGTGAGACTGCCAAAGAACTTTGGTGGTATTTGGATGTCTTGTATGTCGGTAAAGATGATATGAATCGTTTATACGATGTTTCCCAGTCGTTGTTTCGTCCTCAACAGAGTGATCTATCCCTAAGTGACTACTTTGCCTCATTTAAGACATTGTGTGGGGAGTTCAATGTTCTAATGTTCTTATGCCCATTACCGCCGATGTTGCGAAGATGCGAGAGCAGCGGGAGCAGTTGAACATCATGACTTTTCTTAGTGGTCTCCGTCCAGAGCATGACTTCATTCGATCTCAAATTCTGGCTAGCCGGGAGTTGACTGAGGCCTATTATCGGGCCATCTGCCCACCACCTGCTATTTCTTCTGAGGGCACTGATCATGATGCACTTGCTAGCTCTACTGGCTCCCAAGTGCGAGGGGGCGGTCGCCCTTGCTGTACCCATTGCATTGTCAGGCTCTTGGTCATATGGTTGATCGTTTCATAGCCGACCTTCATCAACTTTTGCTAGGCACTCTGATAGTCAGCCGGCTTGCTCTCATTACAAGGTCCCGGGCCACACTCGTGAGCGATGTTGGCAGCTCCATGGTAGATCTCCATCCTCACGGTCTGCTCATATGGGCACTGACACTGATTTGCCTTCAGTCTTTGGCTCTCTTTTCTCTGAGGATCACAGCTCTGTCTCTATCCCGAGTTCCTCTTCAGCAACTACAGTTCACTTTGTTCCGTCTATTGCTGATCTCTCTGCTTCTCCACGGCATTGAATCATTGATTTAGGGGCTATAGATCATATGACTGGGCACTGGGTATGTTGAGTACCTATTCCCCTAGTTCCTCCTAACCTGATGTTCGGGTCGCAGATGGCTCTTATATTTCGGTTAAAGGGATGGGGACTACTCTCATCATGCCTTCTCTGAATTTATCCTCCATGTTATATTTACCTGATCTTCCTTTCAATTTATTATTGGTTAGTTCCTTGATTCGGACTCACCACTGTTGTGTTATCTTTTCTGATGTTCTCTTTTCTGATGATGTTTGCGAGTTTCAGGATCTTTCGACGAGGACTTTTGGTAGGAGTCGCCACGTGTCAATAAGACTCTACCTGTTAGAGGATTCACCTGCCCTTGCCTGTCCGAGCATATCCACTACAACATTTCAGCTTCATTGTAGTTTTGGTAATCCGAAACTCTCCAGTCTCAAGCGTCTATGCCCAAAGGTCCAGGGTGTGTCTAAGCTGTTTTGTGAGTTTTGTCAGTTTGCGAAACACCATCGGGTTCCACATGTATCTAAAGTCCATAAACGAGGTTCTGCTCCGTTTTAGTTAGTTCATTCGGATATTTGGGAACCTTGTCCGATTGTTTCCAAATCGGGGTTTTGATATTTTGTATCTTTTGTGGATGATTTCTCAAGAATGTCATGGGCTTACTTAATGAAAGATCGTTCTCAGTTATTTTCTACGTTTACTATGTTCTATAATGAAGTGCGAACACAATTTTCTACCCCTCTCTGTATCCTTCGTAGTGACAATGTTCGCGAATATTTCTCCTCACAATTTACTGCCTTTATGACCTCCCATGGAATTCTTCATGAGTCCTTTTGCCCGGATACCCCACCTCAGAATGGGGTAGCTGAGCGCAAGAACCGTTTTGGAGGTCACTCGTACTCTTATGTTTCAGATGCGCGTTCCTAAATTCTTTTGGCCCAAGCAATATTAACTGCCACATATCTGATCAACCGTATGTCTTCTTCTGTTCTTCAGGGTAGATTCCCCATTGTGTTCTCTTCCGCGATCCTATTCTACATCCTCTTCACCCTCTTCCGCAACGTGTCTTTGGTTGCACGTGCTATGTTCGTGATATCCGTCCGCATCTCACAAAACTTGATCCCAAATCTTTGCGTTGCATCTTTCTCGGATACTCTCGAACACAGAAAGGCTATCGTTGTTATTCCCAAGAGTTGCTTCGTTTTTTGGTCACCGCTGATGTTGTGTTTGATGAGCCCACCTCATTCTTTACTCCTTCCTCCTCTCCTTCTCTATCTGTTGATGCGAGTCTTGTGTATGAACTCCACACTCGTGTTGTCCCCTCCTCCTCCGTCCCACCCCATGATCCACCACTCCCCCCCCTTCAGGTTTATGTTCGTCGCCCTCACTTGGTCGCCCCTCCTTCAGGTGATTCTCCTCCTGTAGCTGCTCCTGAGCCGGCCTCTGCTATCGGCTCCAGTCCTTCTTCGTCCCTGGATTCCCTGGCCTCGGTCTCCTCTGATTTAGATGTTCCTATTGTCGTGCGGAAGGGTTTCCGCGATTATGCCACTTATCCCTTATGTGTTACTCTTTCCTATGCTGGTGTTTCTTCTTCTGTGCATACATTTATTTCACAGTTGGACTCTTATACTGTTCCTCGCTTGTGGTCGGACGCCCTCTCATCCCTCGAGTGGCGTCGGGCTATGCTTGAGGAGGTTCAGGCTTTGGATGCTAATCATACTTGGGATCTTATGCCTTTACCTATAGGGAAGAAGGCTATTGGATACAAATGGGTCTTTGTTCTCAAGGTGAATCCTGATGGGATTGTTGCTCGACTTAAGGCCCGCTTGGTGGCTAAGAGCTATGCACAGATCTATGGGATGGACTACACAGAGACCTTTTCTCCTATTGCCAAGATGGCTTCCGTTCGTCTTCTCATCTCTCTTGCTGCTTCTTCTGGTTGGCCTTTGCATTAACTTGATGTGAAGAACGCCTTTCTTCATGGTGATTTGCATGTGGAAATCTATGTCGAGCAACCTCCGGACTTTGTTGCTCAAGGGGAGTCTGGCATGGTTTGCCGCTTGAGAAAGTCTCTTTATGGTTTGAAACAATCTCCCAGAGCATGATTTGGCATCTTTGGCAATGGAGTTTGGTATGATACGGTCAGCAAAATTTTCTATAAACATTCTCCTGTCGGGTGCATCTTCTTGGTTATTTATGTTGATGATATTGTGATCATTGGAAGTGATAATACTGGAATTTCTTTGCTTAAAGACTTCCTACAAAAGCGGTTCCAGACCAAGGATTTTGGACACTTGAAATATTTCTTGGGCATTGAAGTTATTCGATGCAAACGTGACATTTTTCTCTCTCAACGAAAGTATGCTCTTGATCTTCTACACGATATGAGCATGATAGGTGCCAAACCGAGTGATACTCCCATGCTTCCTGGAATAAAACTTGTCCCTGGAAAAGGAGATATGTACAAGGATCCACATAAGTATAGAAGATTGGTGGGAAAATTAAACTATCTTTCTATCACTCGATCGCATATTGCTTTCTTGGTTAGTGTTGTGAGTCAATTCATGTCGGATCCTCGGGATTCTCATTGGGAAGCCGTGGTTAACGTCCTTCGATATATTAAAAATCATCCGAGCAGGAGCTTAATCTATAGTGACCATGGACATCGACGTATAGAGGGATTCTCCGATGCAGATTAGGCAGACTTACCATCAAATCAGAAATTCACCACTGGCTATTGTGTATTTGTTGAAGGGAGTCTGGTGTCTTGGAAAAGTAAGAAGCAATGTGTCATTGCCAGATCTAGTGCCGAGTCTGAGTGTAAGGCCCTTGCCCATGTCACCGACTCACTAATGATGTTACATAGCTCCGACAATTACTTGATGAATTGAAATATTCAGCTCCACGGCCCACTCAACTTTGATGCGACAATTGGTCTTCCATACATATTGTATCCAATCCTATATTTCATGAATGTACCAAGCATATCGAAGTGGATTGTCATTTTGTGAGAGAGAAATTACAAAATGGAGATATCGCATTGAATTATGTAATGACTGGAGACCAACTCAACGATATTCTTACCAAACCCTTAGTGGGTAATAGGGTAGAGTTCATTGGTAACAAGCTGGACATGACTAATATCTATACTCCAGTTTGAGGGGGAGTGTTATGACTTATGGGTTAAATGTATTTAGGCCCAATATAGGCCCAATGTATTTTGGCCCTTTGGCATGTTCTACTATTAATTAATGCTACTCTCCAAAATGGAAAGTAAGCTTTTTTGCACAATTAGAACAGGTGGTATGTTTCTTGTTAGTGTCACAATGTAGGAGGTCAAGGAAGTATACACCTCGAGTAAATAGGCGTAAGTTTCACAGGATAACTTCAAGCATCTGATAAAGTTCAGGATATGATTCTTTTTTATTTTTTAATGTTTGTGAATATTCTGCATGCTCATATTGATAGGCCCAGTTTGAAACTAGATGTTGTGGGTCTTCCTGTAGAGATCCTCAAGCTCATAGGGGAACTGAGAGTCTATTGACTTGTCAGATATAGTAATGTAAAGAAATGATAATGTCGCGTAGTTGAGATAATCAAGATTTGGTTGTCTCATCTCTCTCTTAGGGGAGGAATCCTAGGGAGAAATGGAGACTTTCGTCAAGGAAGGGAGACGGTGATATTCATTGACAGTATTGTTACTAGATCGAATTATGCTAGGAATTGTTCATGTGTGAAAACTGGGAGATGCCAGCTTAATATTCGGAAATATGTACGTGATTATACACATCTCCCTTATTTTTATATAGAGGTACAATCGTGCTTCTCCTCCAGACATCCGACATCTTCCCTTTCAAGATCATATTAAACAATCCACATAACCAAAAGCACTCCGATCTGCCCTAAAATCTTCCAAACTTCAATCGGTACACACCATCCTACACACCATCCGAACCGATTGCCTTCTTACAACCCATATTCTTTAA